>JAUTBZ010091209.1:0-16951 GCA_032361785.1 Lepetodrilus galriftensis
GCTTATCGCTGGAATTCCTAGTTTTAAATGATACTCTTCGACATTCGATGACCCACTTGCAGCCGCTATTGTTGCATATAGGTGAAAACATTGTTGCATATAGGTGCAACATTGGCAATGCACTAACTTTAGCAAGCAATAAGTCAATAATAGTAATCTTAATAATTTTTCCATGGCTTATATGAGGGGGTCCGAATGACCCGTAACCCTCTCCTTGCTGGATTAGGCACATAAACTGCTCTTTAGGGTGTCTCTGGTTGCCTCCAGCATGGAGAGGGTTAAAACTAAATTGGGTCTCCAATTGCACTTCATGTGAAAGCTAGTCTTGCATAATTTGTGTTCGTCTACAATTACATTTTAGGGATCGCGTATGAGCTTCAGGGAAACATAAGTAGTATCTTGATTGAACGTAATGTACAAATACTTTCCGTCATTGCTAAGTGCTTTTCTTTGAGCATGATCTTTGGGTTTAGAGTATGGAATGATATACTATATTATTCTTATTATTAATAAATAATTGTGATGAAATTTCAAATCCCGTCCCAGGGGCCCGGCATCATTGTTCGCGAAAGTTACCTTTCTGATGCGATATTGATAGGATGCACTCACTGTAGAGTAGCAATGCAATTATCATCCTTGGTCTTGTCAGTACCAGCCGGTGCTCGCAGGTTTACTGCAACATTCATCGCTACAGATGTTGCAGGTTTCCTCCTGCCCTAAACTGACTCATGATATTAGTGAAAGATTCTAGAAAGCGACTTTAAACCCTAATTAAACAATAAATAAAACAAATAAAATGTGATGAAATAATGATGCTATATATGTGTTGCAGTGTCTGACAATGAGATGAAGAGGCTGAAGGAGGCCTTCAAGAGGGCCTCCACCCTGGGAGGGTACATGACTGAGAGCCTCTTCATCCGGGAGGTCCTATGGGATGGCGTCCCTCCCAAACTGGCCCAGGTATGTGCTATACTCCATATTGTCAACATTATAACTTCCGTGTTCGATTAATAGAAGGTCAGGTGGTCATTTGAAAATCTGCAATGTTAAAGGTATCTGTGCGACCCCCTGAAAATTACAGATTTTACCACCATTAACATTGGGCCTATGGAGAATGACCCCCTTATTACAGTTACCAGTATTTTCTTAATTTCAAACACGGTTCTATTAACTTATACCCTGTTGATTTTATATTTGCTGTATTAGCACACCTGACACATCAAAACATCAATAAGGAGCACCTAGTATTGCATGGGTTCCAACTTGCACGTCATCTGCATATCCATTATGAATGCCTAACACTCTGCTGTCCATGAATAATCACCAAACTTAAAACACGAGTTAAGACTTTGTAATATTTAGAAAAGGAAACATGGCATACTAGACGAATGATCACGATATGAAGCTCCATACAACAATGTTAGGCCCTCGGATTAGAGCAATAGCTACAGCGCTTCTTGTGTCTGTACAGATATGAAGCTCCATACAACAATGTTAGGCCCTCGGATTAGTGCAATAGCTACAGCGCTTCTTATGTCTATACAGATCCCTGGGATATCTGTATACCTTCCCACAGATACAGGGGTGGGTGACATGTTCGTGCACGGCTTCCACGTGAAGCTTCTTATTCTGTGGACCTGTGAAAGTTTTCCCACATTGTTCACATCGCCACATGATGTTAATGCCCTGAGGCCGAGTATAATCCGCAGTGCCTTTGGGAGTAGCATCACTATAAGCCATGGGAGGTTCTTGGTAGTTATAGTCATTATAGTCGCTGGGCTCGTTTCCAGAACCTGAAAAAAGGACAGAAGTGGGGTCTATTTTCTCTGCATAAAAAAACACAAACGTATGCTGTTTGAACAAATTCAATTGAGAATGACATTCAAACCTAACAAAACAACATCGAAATCTTCTAATAACACTATTGATATCATATGTTCTGTCTAAAGTACTCATGGCACTCTAAAATATCAAATGGGGACACTTATTGCAGGGGTTATAAATTGCAAGTCTTTGCATGCCCATCATGAATGTCTAACACACTGCTGTCAATGTATATACAATCACCAAACCTTAAACGCCCATTAGACTGAGGTATATTTCAAAAAGGAAGTATGGCATACTGCACAAGAGATCACGAGATGAAGTTCCATACAATGCTAGGCCCTTGGATTAAAGTAACAACTCTTCTGGTGTCTGCTCAGTGCCCGAGGATATCTATACATCTTCCCACAGACACAGGGGTGGGTGACATTTTCATGCACAGCTTCCACATGAAGCTTCTTATTCTGTTGACCCGTGAAGGTTTTGTCACAGTGTTCACATTGCCACATGCTTTTAAAGCCCTGAGTATAATTCACATTGCCTTTGGGAGTAGCATCACTATAAGCCATTGGGAGTGCTTGGTAGTTATAGCCATAATAGTCACTGGGATCTTTTCCAGAACCTGAAAAAAAGGACAGAAGTAAAGTCTTATTTTCTCAGTTATAAAAATCACAAGAAGTGATGTCTATTTTCTCAGCTAAAAAACAACAACCAAACTATGCTGTCCCAACAAATTCAAACATAACAAAAAAGACCAAACTTTTCCTTAATTTTAATGGGACTTCAACACTATTAATTCAACATTTCCATGGTACTATAAAATATCAATACTATAGGAGATAGTTATTGAAGAGGATAACCAAAATTTCATTTTTGTAAAGCATTATATTGTTACATATATGCAAATATCATAATTTGTTATCTAATTTGATTGGGTCCTGGTAAATATGTATAGTAAATGTTTAATTTATAAAAACCACTGAGTGCTATAGACAAGCAGTGTACTTTGAAAATAATTGTCCATTCAAATCTGGATTTATTTTCTGGCAAGTGATCAATCATTATTGTCAATTATTATTTTTATATTGGACCTGAATGACTGGCCAAAATATCAAAGTATATTTATTTATATTTTCGACCGCCCGAGTCAAACTTATCGCAGAAAGATCCGTAAACCAGGGTGAGTGAGTGAATATGGAGTTTAACGTCGCTGCCGGAATCTTTCACCCAGGGAGTAAAATAACTATGGCCTAAAGTATACAAACACAAACTAAAAATCTGCAGTGGTTGTTGTTTCAATGTTACATGAGTCAAATATTTTAAGTAAATTATGTTTTCAAAGAGGTACAATCACTAAACATTCAGAGGTTGCAGGTGAGCTTGAAATTCTACGCGAACTGTACAGAGATCAATCCAGCTTATAGCATAATGTACTTGAAATGTATTCTTCAGGAAAGTGATGCACACTAACCTAAAAAGATTATACAAGTTCATCATTTTATTTGTTTTGGACGGCTGCTATTTGTGTGACAAGACAAGTCTTCAAGTGTCTGTTCAAATTCTTGCAATAGCTGTAGGTTTTCCCACACTGGCAAGCATAGACCTTGTGCTGGTGCACTGCTTCAAAATGCAGTGTTTTGTTCTGCTGTGTATTGAATGGTTTACCACACAGTTCACACTGATACGAATGTGTTGTATTGATGCCTGGACTATCACTTCTAGCATACATGGCATAATGGCCATCTGCCCTTTGAAACTGTTCCTCCACAATCCTAGAGAAGCCAAGGAGATTTGAGCCAAGACTTGCAGCCATTCTCAAACCTGAAACCAGCAAGAAGGCAATGTCTATTCCACTTTGAACGTTAATGCATGAAAAGCAATTGACTGACTAAAATCCTTCAAGATTTAGTCAACAAAGCATATTGAACTGAATGAAAGAAAAATTCAATGTGAACAACTTGTACACCAATTATGTCAGTTTTAATGTAAACAATAAATGTGTGAATAACAATACAGATGTTGGTGTTGTATGTGGGTATAGTTAGGCATAATAGCAACAGACTAATAGATAAAAGGGATTAGTTAATTTCTCCAAGAGAGATCCTGAAAGATGTTCTTCATCTGCCTTACCAGAGAGACTGCATGCCATTGCCCAGACTGCATAGGATAACAATATGCAATAAAATACTTGGTTTTTCATTTCAAGCTGACAATTATAATGCAAAAAAACCCATATTAACACAATGGTCCTTGTAATCTATTAGGATAATAAAATAATTAAAGCCACAATAGTCACATTTGAGTTGTCCTTTGAACTTGATTAAAAATAACTAACGTCAAATGTTTGTCAAATTGTAAAATCACACTGTATACATGTTTCCACCAAGACACTAGTTTGCATTTCGAGAATTATATTATTTGTAACCAAACACCTTTTCTGCCGTCTTTCACAATTGTCATAATAAGAAATAAATCTTATTGAGTCATTTCACTTATATTGAGCCATAAAAGTAGTGGGTTAGATACAATTTCCAATAAAGTGCATTATGGATTTTGGTCTTGACACACTCTTTCATACCACAATGAATGATAATGACTGAAAACTTATTACTTAATTACAACCAGACAGACCAGCTTCAGTTTAACTTCTTCCAGAACATTGTTTCTGATGCCTAGCCAAGTTCCTGGGGTAGCTGTAGCTCTTCCCACATGCACAAGAATAGGAAGCGTTTCCGTGAACAGCCTCTATATGAAATTTCTTGTTCTGAGGTCCAGTGAAGGTCTTCCCGCAATGTTCACATTCAAATGGATTTCTTTTAACACCATCACCACCACCAGTTTCATAACCTTGAGGCATGTTGGGCCAGCTACGGTATACATGGAGAGAAACCTCAGCTTCATTTACATTCTCTACATTTCCATAGCCTTGCGAATAGCCAGAATATGCTCGACTGGAACGATTGTAGCCATCTGCAAGCAACAAAGGAGTACGGTAGCCATTTGGATTTCTTCATAATGTATTGATAAATAGTTCCAATGCATGCGATAATCAGCCATAATATTGCTACATATAAAACTGCTAGTTTCTGATTAAAATGTAGATGCAACAAGATGTATATTTCAACTAAAGAGCAAAGTGTAATGTATAGAAAAATAATGAAACAAATAATGAAAATAAAATTGCATTATAATGATAGCATATCGGTATGGCTCATGATTTCATAATTCGTTAATCATACTTCAACAAGAAGAAAAGTTAATAACAAGTTCAGAACAAAATGAGAAAATTCAAAGCAGTAAACTGCAACATCTGTTTAAAAAATTATCAAATTGTATGATACATGTAACCATTACAAATAATTGTTTTCAAGTCTTGTTATGAAAATATACTCTACCAACTAGAAATTTATATTGTGTAAAAATGTAATTAGGCTAGAACAATTCAATTTCTTGCTTTACAGTATTTTCAAAGTGTCTAGATGTAGGCGGGGGGGAAAACCCCATAAATTTGGTTGTTTTGAAGCTATTTTCTTTAACATTATGTCTTCTTTGTTTTGCTTTTTTTCTGGTTTGGGTCAATGTGCCGACATTGAAGAAGTAGCAACATGAAGAGTTATTGACACTGTTTTCTGTTATTGATTCAATGTGAAATATTCATGTTCCTACCACAAAATATTTATAACAAAATAGAACAGAATAACATATGTTTTTGTTTTATTCTAAAACATTGTATTATATCTTGGGAGATCATTTTGAATCATTATCTACATTGAATTATTAGAAACTTGTAATAACATATTGTAGTCAACATTTCCACGACGAACTAAAGCAACATATATCAGCATATATATGAATGCTAGCAGTTGTGGGCCCCATTCCACAGAGCAATCATAGCACTATAACTCCATGTTCACATATGAGAGTTAAGACTCTGGCAGCACTACAATCGTTCTGTGGAAGTGGCAGCCTTCTGGACCAGACTAGGGACTCGCGTAATCATACTACTGCAATAGCTTATCCTTGCAAATATTTCTCATTCCACTCAAGCTAAATTGAAAAAAGTTGGAATGATAATCCACTGTCCATTGACAAACACAAACTTGTCGGAATCATTGTTTAATGTTGTTCAATGCAACACTGTTCAACTGTGTCCGAAGGCTTATCAGATATTCTTCTGTCAAACGTCAAAGCCATTCACAATTCAACAAGGGAATCTAGTATGGAATACATACAATTACAATTGCAGTGAGTGATAAGTTAAAGAAAGAAATAACCACCACAAACATGCATTGTTTATAAATGATGACCATGTATCCACATGTCTCGGTATTGGTGTAATGTAGGATCAACAGCATCAATTATTAGACATTTGCGCAATGGCACACTGTTTCTTGTGTCTCATCAGATTCTTGACATATCCATAAACCTTCCCACAACAACAGGGGTATCGAGCATCACCATGTACCGACTCCATGTGAAGCTTCTTATTAGAAAGCGTTGTGAAAGTTTTCCCACAGAGAGGACACTGCAGAGACTTAGCCCTGTTAGTGCGCGTCAATTCCTCGAGCACAGACTGCGGATAACTGTCCTGGTTTCCTGCAAAGCCTGGTCGGTTTCCATATTGCAACATGTGGCTCAATTCCACTGGGAAACCTGAAAACAACAAAATCCTAGCTTGAATAGCAGTCACCTGTACCAAATACTTCAAAACAAAGTCACAGGACCTTCATTTCACATCATGTAATGAGCAGTGCAATAACACGAATCAACAGCATATCAACTGTGCATGACAAAACTAATACACGAGTGATATAAACCCACAGATGTAACCATATTGTCCAGTATAAATAGTGATGCGCCAAGCGGTAAAAGTATCGATGTATTGATCATTTGAATTCTCATGTTCCATTATCCATGTTCAATTAATTTGGGACAACTAAGTACTAAATACGATTGTAAATGAAATGGTAAATAAAGGTATTAAAAAATAAATAAATTATTTTTAAATTGTTTGGAAAAAGAATAATTGTGTTACGGGTTTGAATAATTATAAAATCATGCTATTTGTATTTTAATGGTCGAAATCTTTTGTGTGTGATTAATTTAGGTGTTCGATTTAAAAGAGGGTTTGAATTATTAGGGTAATTACAGTATAGTAGAGTGATTCGCGAGTGGTACATTTTTAGTTGATACATAGATAATTGATCAATGGTTGACCTCTAATATCAATGTCCATTTGTCAGGTTGATGCATATCACTACCAGTACCAGTTTAGTCAACTATTTGATATGTGCCTTCCTGCAAATAAGATAGATAATAAACTCACAGAATTCACAGCATCAAAGTTAGGACATTTGGAAAATACGACACTGTTTCTTATGCCTTGTGAGATTCTTGGCATATCTATAAAGCTTTCCACAGGTGCAAGGAAAGTGAGCATTTCCATGCACCGACTCCATGTGTAGCCTCTTATTTCTGAGAGTCGTAAAACTTTTGCCACACTCCGAACACTGCAAAGGCGTGTCCTTGCCAAGATTTGTCATTTCGCTCAAACTAAACTGAGACGGTCGATAGCTATACTTGGGGCAACTGTTGTCAGGACTTTCTCCATCTACAGGTCGATTTCCGTATTGGAATATTTGGTTAAAGTCCATTGACAAACCTGAAAGTAACAAGAACCTAGTTTTATATGCAATTTGAATACAAGTGCTCATTAACATCAGTCTGTAGCATGGTTGTCTTTACCACAAGAGTCTATCAACATAATGTAAGCATGAACATTATTCCAGTGATTGTGTATACTAATAATACTATGAATCCATTCAGACATACACATGTAGTGCAATAAACATTGTGAACAAACATCCTAAGTCCATAAAAGAATTGCCAGTACATTTGTGGATAGCACCTTGGTATTCATCCTCAACCAACAGCTCATACAATTTCAGTAGCTTCATTCAACTCACTGTAGTTTCTAAGGTATGTCGAATCTGGGTTAGAGATTTTTCACATTACGTCAATTTGTCGATGCAACCTACATATATACCTACATCCTTTCCCTACAAAATGTCGGAAGACTTCTTGGCCTGTCAACTGTGCCATTCTGAAGTGATTGCTAAATTCAGAAGACATGTTTTCGGGACAATATTTTTCAGTAATTAATCAGTTAAATCAAGCCGACTTCATCGATAGCTTCAAACAGTTTGTTATTTTATCAACTATGTCATTGGGAAGCACCACCAACAAGTGAACAAAATTTAAATAAACTTTATTAAAAATGCTTATTCTTGACATCAACGCAACAGGTAACCTTGATGTAATGCAACATAATATATATACATACACATATAATATACACGTGCCTGAGTTGATAACAATCAGATGCTTGGTACTAAGTTGAGAGATTGCATCAACATGCCAATCTGTTTGGGTTTTTTTTAATTGGGGTTTAGAGTCGCTTTCTAGATTCTTTCACTAATATCACGACTTTGTTTAGTTTAGGGCAAGAGGAAACCCGCAACATCCGTAGTGCTGAATGGTGTAGTAAACCTATGAGCACAATTATTAACTGTGCCTAAATCAACACAATGAATGAGTGAAAATAGAGTTTACATTGCTGCGGGAATCGTTCACCCATTTGCGATGAAAATCAAAACAGGTAACCTTTGTGTAATACAACTTAAAATATACATATGCCAGTGTTGGTAACAATAACATGATTGGTTGCTAAGCTGAGAGATTGTATCAAAATGCCAATCTGTGTTAAATAAAATGTTATGGCTATTCTTGACATCAACACAACAGGTAACCTTTATGTAATGCAACATAATATACAAGCCAGTGTTGGCAACAATACGATGCTTGGTACTAAGCAGAAAGATTGCATCAGCATGCCAATCTGTATTAAATAAACCGGTAACCTTCATGCAATACAACATAAGTTACACATTAGGCCTGAGTTGGTAACAATAGGATGCTCAATGTACTAAGCTGAGAGATTGAACCCACATGCCAATCTGTGTCTCCTGAACGAGCTACGATGCCTGTAAGTATTTCCACAAACACAAGTAAATGTAACATTTTCATGAATGGAATCCATATGTTCTTTCAAATAGTCCTGGCGAGAAAAAATCTTTCCACAAACAGTACACCTCGGAAATTTGCCACACGAAGAATTTGAAATGGTCCCCTCAGCCTTGGAGGCTTCCCAGTGCATGACTTGGTTTGGAATCTGTTCTAACCCACGAAAACGTTCACAATCTGAAACCAAGAGAGGTTTACTGTGTAAATGGGCTACAACATTCATCACAAAAACAGTGGAACAGTACCTTTCTGATCAATACACCAACAAATGTAATCTGAAACAACCAACGATAAACAAAACGCCAATTAGTAACTAACTTTTGAAATGTCTATGATGGTCCTGACATTTTGATGGGAGTGCAATATCCCTGTGTACACTTCAGTCTATGCTGTCTGAAACCACTACGATATTTGTACACCTTCCCACAAATACACGTAAAAGTTGTCTTCCCGTGAACAGCCTGCTTGTGAGCGCTTCGATTGTCAGACCGACTAAATGCTTTGCCACATTCATCACATGGAAAGTTACGCAAAATGGAAGACACCCCCGAGGACAGGTCAAGGTTACCAACACCTCTTAAAGTGTCCTCTCTATACTGCCAGGTAGAAGTGTCCCACCCTGAAAAGGAGAAATTATGGATTTATTGGATAATGATGTCAATCTTGCAGAGCAAAGCTGTACCCGAAATGTATTCAACAGAACACCAACTTGTAAAATTAATGAATTAAAAATGTTTGATATTTGACCTCGATTGAAGACTTAACAACAAACTGTGTCTAAAATTACAAGCCATTTGCCATGTATATATACAAGGAGAGATAACAAAGAAACAAACAAACTATTGAATGAACAATTGAACAAGTAAAGGTAGCTGGATGAGTGAGTGAGTGAATATGGAGTTTAACGTCGCTGCGGGAATCTTTCACCAATTTGTGACTAGTAGCAAACAATGTTTATATACAATTATGTTTAGCATGTTAGTAGATATACTCTTTGTGCATACAAATTAGTTAACAAATAAACTCAAAACATTTGAATCATTGTATATTTCACATCTACTCAATTACATATTGCAGGAATTAAACCATCAATCATTTTATTTGTTATCCGATCATTACAAATCCAAATTAATAGAAATTTTAACCTTTTGTTTTACGTGTATTCAAGGTCTACAACATTATCCTTGTAAAAACAAGACCAGACAGATATTTAGCGTAATCCTCAAACTAATCCAATATCACTTTGCTTGATGATGCCTGAAACTACTGTAGTTCTGTACTCTTCTTTTTTTTGTATTGGGGTTTAAAGTCGCTTTCTAGAATCTTTTACTAATAACACGACTTGTCAGTTTAGGGCAGGAGGAAACCCGCAACATCTGTAGCGCTGAATGTTGCAGTAAACAGCACTGGCTGGTACTGACAAGACCAAGGATGATAACTACATTGCCACACTACATCCTATCAATATCGCGTCAGAAAAGTAACTTCCGCAAACATTGATGCCGGGCCTCCAGGGGTGGGATTTGAACCTGGAACCTGGATTTGAACTTTGGCTCCGAAGTCCAACACTCTACCACTGCGCTACATCCCGCCCCCTTAGTTCTGGACTTGAATACCTTCCTACCCTCGGCCATACACTGTGTCTCTTTGATGAAGTCTTTTTATGAAATATTTCTAAGGAGAGGGATTGAAAGCTTCGTTCTATACGGGCTTTATGCGATCCAGCTACACTTTGTGTGCCTTCACGAAAATGTCAAAACAGACTGCATTTCCGTCAAAATTGTATTCGTAGTTTCCAAAGAAGCAGCAAATTCTTATTCAGGTTTAAATCCCTGAAAACTACACCTGTGATCTACAACAATATATATCTACACTTCATAATTCAAATGACCAGGGATTCATGCACTTTTATTGCAATATTACAACTATAAACTTAATCATTTTGCTTTTGTTCATTGATATTAACCTTCCCTCTGCCAACTTGTTCTATTGTGCATGATATATATCCACAATGTATGTTGGAACATTACTGCTGCCAACATGCAAAGACAAATGTCAATGACACCATCGTTCACTTTCAGTTTCAATGTATCTATACTCAATGGAATTGAACTAATCCAAGTCACAAGTGTTTTCATGTTACTGATGCCATACTGTATTCTAAACAATCAGATACTGCTGCCAATAAACACCATAATCTCCTCCTCAAAATCTCGGACAAATAAAAGTCTGCTTTTGAATGAACCAATATTCTCAAGGATTCTTGAAGGAATAGCTCTTGTTCACAGTAAGTTCACCAAGAGAGCCTCCTCACAACAATGCATACTTCACACAGTTCAGACTATTTTATTACGTACTTATTGCTTAGTGTTGCTGCGGTAATGTGCCTTCATCTGCTATATCTACTTCAACTTCAGGATTTTTGGAGTTGAGATACCGATGGTAATTGTACTTTATCGTGTTAGATTGTTTCAACCATGTGGAAAGGGTATTAGCAGGTACCCCAACCTCTCGAGCTATTTGAGATTTAGACTTCAGTCCCTTTTCAACTTCTAACAGAGTAAAGTACTTCGTTTCAAGAGGCTTCACTGTTCTCTTCCTATATGTGTAAATGGCTCTATCAGAGAGACCTGATGATGAACTCGCATAACAGTAAGATATTGGTTGCGACTGGTCAGAAGATAATTCATCTGGCTTGGTCTCCCTTTCCTCTAAGAATACTTGATAATCTGAAACAGCAGAAATATGCAAGAGTCTATCAATGATGCAACTCTGAATTAAAAACAAAGCCGAAAATTAAATTATTCTCAATAAAATATGTTTTGAAGAAAAAAGATCCCACAAAGACTCTTGCATATTTCAGTTCTTTATCAATCTTGCATTACTGAAATTCCTATTCTAAATGATCCCATCAATGTGTTCTGCTAATAATATTCATCGACGTTTGCCCACAATTTTCTCAGAATCCAGGATGTCAACACAATCAATGTCCAGTTCAGGAAAAACATAACAAATACCGGGAAAAGTTGGATTTTTACTCTCTAAAGTTGGTCGTCGTACAACTCAGTCACATGGACATTAAAAAAGTACACAAACATATTGTACTGATCACAAGACGTCAATATGAACACTGCTGTGTATGGAGAAGTTGATACATGAACACCACTTTGATTAAATCAGGCAATTTAAATAATAAATAAATGAACAAATAAATAATAAATAGTCCATTTATAGTGCAAGACTACATGCTAATGCATGCTCTAAACGCAAAGAATACACTCTAAAATTATGCCATATTATTAGATTGTATCGTGACATTTGTTCAATCCTCATACCAAATGTCAGATAGGTTGGATATTCGACTGCTCATTCACAATGTTTCCCAACGATGGCACAACACAAAGTACCATAAAGGACCATAAATGTCTTCATTCATCGGTTCATTTAACCTTCTCCATGCTGGAGACAACTGGAAATACCCCAAAGTGCTAAATCCAGCAGGGAGTTAATGTCAACTCTAAATATTAAATTCTAAAATACTTCCCGATTCAGTATGGCATGGAACTCGCGTTATCAAGCATTTCAACTGCTCCCACTAACTGTGAACACTGTCTGTTCTGTCTCCAATGTCTATGCAGACTAGTTCTATACCTATACACCTTACCACACGAACATGTAAAGCTTTTCCCTTCATGGATGGACTCTACGTGAAATATTTTGGCAGGCTGGTTTGTGAATATCTTATAGCAATGGGGACAGGGGTACGTTTGTGGAGAAGCTCCTTGTGGCACTGAGCTATGAAGCTGTGTCTCGGACATATTTCTGTTCTGTCTACCAACGTCATAATATCCAGCAAGAGCAGCGGAATCTGAAAACAACAAGTTCCCAGATTTGAATACGGGTGGCAAAAGTAATTGTCTGGATGGTTCCATCAAAGAACATTACCACAATATTAACTCTGTGCTGAATAACAAAACTTCTGATGCTTCAGAAAAAAAACTTTGTATTCAGAAATGTTCCCAAAGTCTAGTGAACAAATATGTGATGTTAGCGAAGAACCTTTGAAGAGAACATACGATCACTAATTGTGGGACGTCGTTGAAATATGATCAGGTTGCTCTGCTAGAGCCCAAACTGGACACTGTTTGTGATGTCTCTGAAGACCTGTACGGTATTTATAGCTTTTCCCGCACAAACACACAAATGATAGTCCATCATGTACCGTTTCACGGTGATATTTTCTTGTCATAGGATTTGCGAAAATACGTTCACATAGAGTACAAGGATATAGACCATGACCAATTTCTTCATGGGCAACATGACCTCCTCTGTAATAGCCTTGTGAATCTGAAAGCAACAAAAAGTCCAGAATAGTCTTTTGCTATTTTAAATATCGCTAAAAACTCGGTATTTGCATTACCAAAATAATAGTGAATTTTGTTCTACTGTTCAGACTGTCACAGCTGTGTTTGTGTGTATAACAACTTAAACAAGTCCATATACTTCCAACATAGTTACAGGTATTTCTGGCCGTATTAGTGATTATGGAGTTCAGCGTCGCTGCGGGAATCAGGCCATGGACATAAAACTATGACAATCAGAATGAAAATGAACCACCCTCTTCCAAATACTGTCATTGGTGTACAAAACAAAGTAAATGCTATTTCTATTTTCCATATATTTATTACTGGTCAAATCCAAACATACTTCACAGACATGGAATTATCTATTCAAATTTGGTAGACATGTTACCCGCACCAAGATGCTAAAGTAACCAAAAATGTTCAATATTGTTTCCACAAATACCCATGGTTATGTCACTAAGCAGCAATCTTCTTATTTTAATCTAAAAGGTCAAGAATTCATAATTTCTGCACATGATTTGTATCTTCTCAAATGTTTTCGTAGTCCTGTTCTATATTTATACACTTTCCCACATGAACAGGAAAACGTCATTTCATTGTGGACCGATTCAATATGGTATCGTCTGCTCATCCAGCTCGCAAACACTCTCTCGCAATGATAACATGGGAAACGGCCAGCTTGATTGGCTACTGTTGGACCTATCGACTGTCCTGGCATCATTATCAACCTACTGCTCTCGGCAGCCCACAAATCAGATCCCTGGCTTGCAAAACCATCAGTGCCGAGGTGAGAATGTTCAACATTGCCACGCTCTGAAACGGATATTGAAAACCATATAATACCAGTAAAATACACTGTGAACTTTAATGAACAGAACTATTTCCAACAAGATATTTGGTTATAATGGTGTAGGCCTAAAGGTAACCCTGATGATTAATGTAAATGATCAGAAAGAAAACTAACTGGTCCAAGGATTGACATCAACGAACCAAAAATAAAATGTCATGCAAACAATAAAAAAACACTGTTTGCTTCATCATACCTGGCAAAAGGGATTTTAAAATGGAATCAATCATCAACCAGTATGGAATATCCACGCTTTCTTACCTATAAATACACAACATTGAACAGTTATCCAAGCTGAGATTGTTCAGTTAGATGCACTAGGCAGGACCGTCTATGACACACAAGACCAGTACGATACTTGTAGGACTTTCCACACAAGCAGATGAACTTTATTTTATCATGGATAGCCTCTCGATGGTAATTCAGACCACAGCTGTCTCCGAAAACTTTATCACACTGATTACAAGCATATTTCTTCCACGCGTTTTGTCCAGCAGAGGGGAACTGACGGAACCCTGTAGACGTGTCACCAGAAACTGACTGAAATACATCTGGAGACCATCCTGGACTATAGGAGCTACTATACAATTGTTTCTCAAACGTCCCTGAATGACCACTACCCTGGCAATCTGAAAGCAAGAGAAGCAAGTGATACAATCTGATTTATCCTCCAAAGTAAAACAAGATGCATAGTTTAAAGTATACGATTCCAGTCATTCTTAAATTCATGTCTACTGGTTAGACTGGAATCTAGCAAAAGAAGGCTTTGATAGAGATCCTAAGGGCACAGATATTTATTTATATGTTTCATCAATCCAGATTTGTATGATTTCTCACATACACCATTAAAACCCTCGCTTTTTCATCACTGGCCTGTGGTTAATCCGAGCAGCAATATCTACAAATGAAATTGACCGACAACAACAGGTCTACCCATTGGACTATAACGATTAGATTCTATATTCCACACTTTACACATATTCTTTTTATGAAATTAAAAAGAAATTTGAGTTTTCCATATATCAAACTAATCAAGCTTGCAAATTTATAAGTCCAAGTAATTCGTTCGTCATTAATGATCGATGACAAAAGATAGATATCAGTATTTTCCCAATTCTAGCAAAGAATGTAAACCATTCTGTAACTAAATGAAAGTTAACGCAATACTTGAATTTGAAATGTCACACGGTAGTGCCTGTAATTTCACAGTAAAATCCAGAGCCTTCTATTCCATGCCTACATTCAGAAGTTGGAATATTTGCCTTGTTAACTTGATTGATATTAGACGGTACCTGGCTACTCAATATTTGATAAACAAATGATTGATTTGGTATACAATATTGGCAGAGAAAAAGTTGTAATAATGCCTGCTAAATATACGAGATTCACTGCTCAGTACATCATCTCTGATGATGTGGAGCTAGCTACAGTGACGAACAGAATTCAAAAGGTCAAAATTAATATCTATAGCATTACCGGTAGTAGGAAAACACCAAATTGGCCATGATAGACATATGACAAGTCTTAATAACCCATGGAACCCATACAGTCTCCAGCAATGTATTGACAACTCTGATCATTGAACTGACAAATTATGAGTCATAGAAGTTGCAAAATGGGAAAAGCCCCTTTGAGAACATTGACCAATCAGCAATCATGTGGCATCTCACTACGTACATAGTACATTGATAATCACAAGTGAAAAGAATCAATAGTTTCATAGGAGGACTACAAGCAAACAATCTAGATGATATGAATGTTCATAATAAATAAAATAATCATGATCTTGAAATATCAAGAGAGAAAACAATGTCGCTGATCCAACAACATACCATACACAAAAACAGTCAAAATAACTTACACATAAACTTCTATTAATTAAAGTATTTGGGATTTGTTAGATGATATCATTCAAAGTTCTAACATGTGAATTAAAATTAGTCTCAAAAGTCACGGAAAAGTACACAAAATAAGTTCATAACATTGCCAAATGATGAGTGTAAGATTTCTTGTTAAAATCAGGCAGAAAACATAGAAAGTTATAATATTTTCAGCATTAGGAAATGTTATCATCTAACTTGTATCTGATGTACCATATGCAACAATGTTCTATGAAATAAAATATTGAGTAAGAGGAAATATAAGTAAAGGTGGGTGCACAAGAGACTATTGATGTGCTCTTCATTTCCATCACTATTTGTAATTGTAAGTCTAATGTTTTGAGCCAATGCATGCCTATGTTCAACAGGATAAACTTAAATTAATTATGAAAATGTTAAGTTTGGATCTTGATAGTTACCATTTTTACAGGACAACTATGGGCAAGTTTGCCTTCACGTTATGCACATGTCATAAAGAGTAACAAACACAACTAGTAATGTTGAAACCTTTATTGATAAAGAATGTATAGTACTGAATCAAATTTTACTTCAGATTTCTATAGGCAATACAGCATTAACCCCATTACTGTTGCGAAATTTAGGAACAGTACTAAAAATTTTAATTAGATTTGATAAGATTGCACCATGGAATTTTCATTTCAAAACTTTTATAAAGACTAATATAGCTATATTGGCCTCAAAAAGCTGAAGTAAAATATTAATAAGTGTGCTGTAAAACATGTCGCACAATGGTACATCAGCTAAAAGAGCTTATTTTGCTAATTTTCCTTGGGGAGACCAGGTCAAATTCTTCATTTAGTATTCCCTACCCCAGGCCACAGTTGTACAGGCAGTGGGTGCATGCACTTACCTTGTGATGTCAGCAACGTCATCCTCTCCATCTACTGTGGCACTGGGTGTGTTGACATGGTAAGTGACAAGATGGATTACAT
>JAUTBZ010091320.1:0-16950 GCA_032361785.1 Lepetodrilus galriftensis
TGGGGTATTTAAAGGGGAAATAACCTATAAAATCATAATCATGCCATTTTGGTTTTAACGACCCGTAGGGTGTAGACTCCGTCTACACCGTGTTAAGGAAACAGGCATAACATCACCACAAAAAATGAAATTATTAATCTAAAAAATCATTTGAAAATTTTAATTATGCTGGTTTGGTTTTGTCCATCCGTAGGGTGTAGACCCCGTCTACACCGTGTTAAGGAAATAAGCATAAAATCACCACAAAAAATGAAATTATTAATCTAAAAAATATTTAAAATTTCAACCATACCACCTTGGTTTTGTCGGTGTAGTCAGGGACTATACCCTACGGATATTTAAAAAATATTAAATCCCATTTTTATTAGTAAAGCTAAAAGAGAACCACTAAAACCAATAATTATGCCAAGACCTATAATCATATAGATATTTAACATACGAGATAACTCATAAACAGCTAATTCTTTAGCTATAAGATATTTCTTAAAACTGTTTGGGTCATTGTCTTTTAAACTATTTAACTCATTTACAACTTTTTCTAAATGAGGTTTAATGACCCTTAGTGCTATAAGTGAATAAAGACCCAAGACTAAGTGAGCTAAAGTAGGAATAAATGTACTAAAAAACATAAGAGTTATCCAAAGAACCTCTTTGTCAAAAGGGTTACTTAGTAGTTGTGTCTTATAGGCTTCTATAGGAATTAAAAGCTTTTCATCTGTTATAAAACTATTGGCATATTCTAAAGTATAAAAAAGAGTAAATGCTAATCCAAAAAGAAGTACTATTGCAATGGTTGAGTCAATAATAATATCAAAAAAAACTTTTAATTTTGAGTTTGTTTTTAAAATTTTTTCTGCAAAAAGTCGAGAGCAGTACATGGAAATATAGTCAAAGATAGAGTTGATGAATGGTAGGATGAGGAAGAAGAGTAGATAGAGTATTGTGGTACTATTTATTCCATTTAATATGAATACAATAATTGTTCCTGTTATTACAATTTTCATTATGCCTATTTCTTCTTTTGATAATATGACTCCTGCTACTGTTATAATTAATATTACTTCTGCTACTACTCCTACTTTTAGTCCCATTGTTATTACTTTCCCTATTAAGACGATACCTATGATGCCTATGGCTACAATTATTAGTATTTGCCAATTATTTAATCGTGAAAAATAAGGTATTTTTTTTCTAAGAAAGGTTTGAATTTCTTGTAGTCTTGTAAAGAGTAAAAAAGATGTAATAATTTCAAAGAATATAAAGAAAGAAATAATCAGTCTATTTTCATCTTCTATTAATGTTAGATTTCCTATATCACCAGATGCTCCCAGAAGCCAACTTATATAGAAAAAAAAGAATGAGTATATAAAAGAATAGGTAAAGTGTTTATTCCATGTAGAAAATGAAATTCTTTTTATTTCTCCTAAATACTTGTCTAAAAAATTTAAGGTTTTTTGTAAGTAGGTTTTGTATAAAAAGGTATCAGATTTAATGTCTTTTTGAATATGGTCTGCATAAGAAGATGTAGACTCTATGGTTGTTAGTAGATTCTCTACTATAAATTGTTGTTTATCTTTTAGTTCATTTCCAATAAACCATAAAAAAGTTACAAACATGATAAGTGAGCTAATAACAGAACCGATAAGGTATTCTGCTGGTAAAGATAATATATATTGTTTTAGATTCTCGATGTTTTTTTCCTTCTCCCAAAGTTTCTTTATTATAGCAAAAAATTTATAGTTATATAGTATTATTATTTTTATATGTAGGGTGTAGACCCCGTCTACACCGTGATAGGGAAACAGGCATAAAATCATCACAAAAAATAAAACCATCAACCGAAAAAATATTTGAAATTTAGAACCATGCCATCTTGGTTTTGTCGGTGTAGTCGGGGACTACACCCTACGGAAATATGACAATTTGACATATTTTTGCTGTGGATTGTTTTTTTGTGTTATACTTATTTTATGTCTAATTATAAACGAATCTATTTGGAAAACTATAGCTATTATTTAACGGTGGTGACGCAGAATCGTCAACCTATTCTTATTGATAATATAGAGCTGTTGCGTGATAGCTTTAGACGTAGTAAGCAAAAGTATAACTATAGTATAGATGCTATTGTTGTGCTTCCTGACCATATACACATGATAATTACCCCTCAAAACCCTAAAGAGTATTCTAAAATAATTACTTATATTAAAAGAGCGTTTATCTATGGGTTAGATGAGCAGTTTAAAGAAGAGTCTAAAGCTAACTTAACAGCTTCGAGCTATAGACGACAACACTCTGGTGTATGGCAAAAACGATTTTATGAACATACTATTCGAGATGAGAGGGATTATGCAAAAATATTAGATTATATCTATACTAATCCTATAAAGCATGGTTTGGTAGAGCATCTAAAAGATTGGGAATATTCATCATTTCGCTCAGGTAGGGTGTAGACCCCGTCTACACCGTGTTAGGGAAACAGGCATAAAATCATCACAAAAAAAGAAATTATCAACCGAAAAATTATTTAAATTTTTTAACCATGCTGATTTGGTTTTGTCGGTGTAGTCGGGGACTACACCCTACTATTTCCGAAATCTCTCAAAAACAGCTCCAAAATCAACAGAAGCTTTACAGGTACTCTCTTCAAAGGTATATGACTCTGTTAAAAAATCTGCAACTTTAAGATAGTGACCATTTTCAAGTTTATAAACTTTTGCTTTGAGGTCGTTTGGATAGACGATGATGTAGTATTTTACACCTTCCTCTTCATAGAGCTTAAACTTGGTCTGTTCATCACGTTTTGCTGTTGATTTGCTAATTACCTCAACAATAATCTCAGGGGCTTTGGTCATGTACGTATCGTTTTTCTCATTACAAGTGAGGACAACATCTGGTTTAACTACCGTGTCATCATTGACTTTCCAGTCAGCCTCTCCAAAAACCATACATTGTTTACATTCACGTGAAGAACTTTTAAGCTCAAAGGCTATTTCGTAAGCTATGGCTTGATGAGTAATCATTGGAGCAGGAGCCATTGCTAAAGGAACACCTTTTATAAGTTCCCAATTTCCTTCCCATTGAGAATACTCTTCATAACTATAATATTCAACTGCACACATGATTGCTCCTTTAGATGCTTACTTAAGAGGTTTATTATAACACAGTTATATTTTAGGGATGATATCATTAGAAATACCTCTTTGATTATTTGTATTGATTTTAAATCTTTAGCTGAATAGATGATGCTATAATCAATAAAAAAGGAAAAATCATGCAAAAAGAAAAACTAGGAGTCTTCCCTTATGTACTTGGTGGGTTGTCGTTTATACCTCTAATTGGTGTACTCTTTGGTATCGTTACTATTGTCTGGGGGATGGTTACTGAGAAGCGTGGAGGAAAGGTTTTGGCGTTTATTGGTGCTGGTGGGATACTTTCTACCATTATAATCTACAGTTCACTCTTCTACTTTGGGTTTCAGCAGAAAGGTGGGATTTATGATGATTTGAGACAAAACATGGCGAAGTCCAATCTGGTACAGGTGGTTCAAGCCATTGAGTTTTATAAGGTTCAGAAGGGGAGTTACCCTGATACATTAGAGACATTAAAAACGTCACTGCCAAAGAACTCTATGGTGTTTGTTTTTGATGTGACCGACATGAGTTCTGAGGGGAAACCACGAAACTATCACTATGAGTTGATAGATGATAGCAGTTATTATCTGTTGGGGGTAGGGGTTGATGGTAAACCTTTTACAGCTGATGATATTGTTCCTGAAGTAGAAGTTAGCGAGGGGAGTAAGGTTGGATTGAAGGTAGATTTTAATGGGACAAAGTAGAGGCAGTAAATTTTGGAAAAAATTATCACTCTTTTCTCTTGTTGCTCTGTTACTTTTTATATTGTTTCAGTTGATAGTGCCTCCTATATTTTGTCATGTTCATCATGATAAACGCTCTTTGGTCTGTCAAAATATGAAAGCCTATGCCAATGTCTTAGAAGAGTATAAAAAAGATAATGGTGACTACCCAACAACAAAAGAGGGTGTTGATGCTCTTATCAATCATCCACAGAAGTATTTAGTGAAAAATGTACCTGATGCTTGGGGTGCTAATATTATCTATAATCGTACAGACAAGGGGTATGAACTGCTCTCTTATGGAGCAGATAGAAAAAAGGGTGGTAAAGAGGAGTCTGAGGATTTTTATTTTACTGATTGTTCTGAAAAATAGTATGAAAAATTAAAGATTATTTTTTTCTATTGCATACTGTTTAAATACCTAAATATAGGTATTTGTGGAGTTTGTGTGTAACACAATTAAGCCACATCTTAGCGTTATACTACGGACATGAGAGATATATTTTTTTATCCTATTTTTTAATATTTTTCTCATAAGTCTTATGCTTCTACTTTATATTTTTATTCTGCCACAGCCAAATAGGCATAGTAGAGGCAAACTCATAAATATCACCCCAATCTCTTCTGAAATATTAATAAAATTAGACTATAATCTTTTTATAATTTAATATAAAGGTTTAGCGTGTTTCTTTTAAGTAAATTCAAAAAAAAATTTCTTTTTAATAATAATGATTACAACACCATTTTTTATCTGATTGTTACTTTTTTATTGCTAACTACGATTTATGATTATCTCTATTTTTCTGTTGAGAAAATGGATTCTATTTTGACCATGATTTATTACAACATTGTGACGGCTTCTACAGTGGGGTATGGGGATTTTTCTCCTCAGACAGGGATGGGAAAAATTTTAACAGCTATCTATATTCCTATAGCCATCTCTCTTTTTGCTGCACTGTTGTCTGTAATAGGTTCGATGATTTATAGTAAGATTCATCGACGTGACCATGGGGTAGCGTCTATCTCTACCGATGTAGATTATCTGATTTTAGGAGGCTACAAAGAGAAGGTAGAAGAGGTTGCTTTCTCTTTAATGGATGAAGGGAAAAAAGTCGTACTCGTTAACCAGTTTTATGAGACATTTCCTTTGGAGTATAAGCAGAGAGGTCTTCTGTGGATAAAGGGTGATGGGGTCTCGGGTAAGGCTTTGAGTATGATTGACCATGAAAAGGTTCAAAACTATATGGTACTAAGTAGTCAACCTACCCAAGCGAGTTCAGACATGTTGGCAATTTATAGTGTGGAGAAGCTTTTAACCTATGCAAAAGAGAAACCCATAACCGTTGAGGTGGTTAATCGTCTCTCTATTTTTCCTGAGGAAAAGAGTATTCGTTATATCTCTGTGGTTAAAGGTGTTTTGGTAGCCAAAGAGTTGCTTCGTCGAGAGTTCTTGTTACCTTTGGAAGGGATTTTAGAAAATCGTAATCCGACAAACCAGTACAATGTTGTTAACAGGTCAACTCAGAGTTGGGGTCTTTTGAAACAGGAGTTTTATAAGCGAAAGCTCTCTCCTATAGGTTATTGGAATAGAGAGCATCCATGGGTTTTTTTTCCTGATGATGCTGAGTTGGTTGAGGAGGGAGCAAAGATAAAACTTATAGCTCTCTCTTCAAATGAGCATATTCCCAAGGAGCTTAGTCAACAGAACATTTTGTTAATTGGTAACAACCAAGAGCGAATGGAGCAGTTGAAAAGAGAGTATTTGCTAGATGAGCGTTATAAAGAGAACAGCTTTAGAACCATTGAGTCTTTAGGTACAGAGGTAGTTAATGTTGCTTTTAATGAGCTTCATACGCATGTGGTAATTTTTGCTGACCTTGAAAATGCTCATAGTGATACGAGCAATTATTTCTATTGGCGATATTTTAGAGAGAAGTTCCCTGAGGCAAAGATAGTTGTTGAGCTTTTAAACAATCAAAGTAGGTTGGAGTTAGAGCGTAAGTATGAAGATGAACAGAATGAGTTTGTCTCTATGGCTCAAATAGGGCTGATGGTTCAAGAGTTACAAGATGAAGGAATTATTCAATTGGTTGAATCGTTAAGTGAGGAAGAGATAGAAGCTATAACAGAAGAAATAGATAGAATTATTTAGCCAGATTTTATTTAAAAATTAGAGATTATTGTTTTCTATTTTAATCTGTTTAAATCCCATAGTTTAGGTATTTGTGTAGTGTTCGTGTAACACGATTCGCCCACATCTTGTAGCTATACTACGGACATGAGAGAGATATTTTTTTTAATCCTATTTTTAGATATCTCTCTCATAAGTTTTTTACTTCTACTTTATATTTTATTACTGCCACAGCCGAAGAGGCACAGTAGAAGTACCATAACCTGAGTTAGCTGCCACAAACTCAGGTTATATTTAGGAGGATGGGAGTTCTTTTTAATTAAGGGTTTAATTACATATTTAGGTGGGCATTTCTGCCCACAAAATCTTCTTCTTTTTTTATTTTAGATTCACTTTGAGTTAAAAGATAATGCTATAATAGCACTTTTATTTAAAGGATAATGTGTGTCTAAAAGTATTTTATTTACTCTTCTACTTCTTTTTTCTGCTTGTGAAGAGAGAGCAAAGCCAGTGATAATAAAGAGTCCAATACTTCAAATACCCATAGCTTGTATGCAACTTAATACCTTATCAGCAGAGAATGATTTAAACTCTAGACTAACAGAGCTTTATGCTTTTGAAAAAGAGTGCCCTTTTGTTCTAACGCTGTCGTATAAAAAAGATATTATTTGTAATAGTACCAGCAATATAATGAGTAAAAATATGGGTAAGTTTCCCAAAAGTTTTGTTAAGTTAGAGCTTCGACAAGGGATGACTCTGCTCTATAGTTACTACGTTGACCTCTATAGTAATGTCGATGAAGATGATGTAGAAGAGGGGTTTATGCAACTTAAAAAAGATATATTAGAGAAAAATAGGGATAAAGATGAATAAAACAGTATGGTTGTTAATATTTTTTGGAGTATTACTCTGGTCGGCAATTAATCCTAAAGATTATTTTACTTGGTTTTTAGAGGTGGTTCCTGCGTTGATTGGTCTAGTGGTGATGGTATGGACATATAAGAAGTTTCCTTTAACACCTCTACTTTATATATTAATTTTAATGCACTCCATTGTATTAATGGTGGGTGGGCATTATACCTATGCTGAAGTTCCCCTCTTTGATACGATTAAGGAGATGTTTGACTTGTCTCGAAACAATTATGATAAGGTGGGACACTTTATGCAAGGTTTTGTTCCTGCTATGGTGGCACGAGAAATCTTTATACGTAAAAATGTGATTAATGGTCAAGGGTGGATGAATTTTCTAATTGTCTCTTTTGTCTTAGCTTTTTCTGCACTCTATGAGCTTTTTGAGTGGGCTGTAGCAGAGATGAGTGGGGAGGATGCAGAGGCATTTTTAGGAACCCAAGGGTATGTGTGGGATACGCAGTCCGATATGGCTTTGGCACTGTTTGGCTCTGTGATGGCACTACTATTTCTTTCACAAATTCATGATGTTATGTTAGAAAAAAATAAAGAGTTTTGAGTTTTATCATCAAAACCCTTTTGAGATAGTTTCTATTTGTTAGCGTAAGTTTATAGCAATAATACAGGTGATAGAACCAGGTTCTCCTTCTGCAATAAATGTGTCACAAGTATTGGCATTTTTTCCAAAATCTGCACATTCAACTGTTTCATCGGTGGTGTAGACTCCATAACTACTCACCTCTGCACTCTTCTTTGCAAGCTCTAAGACATTGTTATTTTCACAAAATGAATTGGTAGCACGATATATGATGGCAATTTCATCGTAGTTGCGTATTTCTTGTTTTATGTTTTCTCTGTTGTCACCGCTATTGTTACGATTTGAGGGAGAGAGATTTTTACTACTATTATTAGACCCACCACTAGAGCCACAACCTACAAGAAGAAGTGAGAGCAGAGAACTGAAGATAAAGAGTTTTTTCATTGTTAATCCTTTTTTTAATAATCTTAATTGCAAGTATAGATGTTTGAAATTGGATTTATTGGATTTTTCTAAAATCTCTTTATCGTTTAATTTTTACTTTTATGATAAAATTACTTAAAGAGAGTACAGCTCTCAATGACTCTGGACTAAGAAGGATTAAGAGAGATGAAAATAGCATTTATAGGTGATATTGTGGGTAAGCCAGGGCGTGATATGATTGCCAAATATCTACCTGATTTGAGAGAGCAGTATAAGATAGATTTTGTAATAGCCAATTATGAGAATGCCTCTCATGGTTTTGGAGTGACCAAAAAAAATTGTGAAGAGCTTCTCTCTTTTGGTATAGATGCTATGACAGGGGGTAACCACTCTTGGGATAAAAAAGAGGTTTTTTTACTCTACAAAGACTACCCTTTGATTCGTCCCATAAACTATCCTAAAAAATCTCCAGGTGAGGGGTTGATGAGGGTTGAAGTTTGTAACCAAGAGTTAGCAATCATCAATGTAATGGGACACTATACCATGCCCATGGCAGATAACCCTTTTATTATTATGGATGAGGTGGTATCTGAGTTGAAAGAGGAGGGGATAAAGCATATTGTTGTTGATATACATGCCGAAGCAACCAGTGAAAAGTTGGCAATGATGCATATTATAAAAAAGCGTGTCTCAGCAATTTTTGGAACCCATACCCATGTCGGAACAGATGACTTAAGCCTTATTGATGGCTGTTGCTATCTCTCTGATGTAGGTTTGACAGGCTGTCGTGATGGGGTGATAGGAATGGATAAAAACATTCCTATGAATCGTTTTTTAACAGGGGTAGGTGGGCATTTTGATATTCCTAAAAAGTGTCAGGCTATTTTTCAGATAGTTCTGTTTGAACTCAATGATGATGGGCGTGCTACTCATGCAGAGAAGTTGAAAATTTATGACAATGGTGAAGTCCGAAAATTTGATGCTCGAATAGAGAAATATTAGCTCTATTTATTCATAATTCATATTTTAGTCCATTTTGGTTATAATCGCGTTACTATTTCTAGGGGAAAACCCTATACAAGGATGAAACTTTGCAAGGTAAAGTTTGGAAATTTGGTGATAATATCGATACCGATTTGATTATTGCTGCGAGATATTTGAATACAAGTGAGCCAAGTGAATTGGCTAAATATGTTATGGAAGATGCAGACCCAGAGTTTGTAAAGAAAATGAGTGAAGGTGACATAATCGTTGCTGGAGAAAACTTTGGTTGTGGTTCAAGTCGTGAACATGCTCCTATAGCACTTAAAGCAGCAGGCGTGGCAGCTGTTATAGCACCTACTTTTGCAAGAATATTTTATAGAAATGCTTTTAATATGGGACTACCAATCTTTGAACTCGAAGAGTCAGCAGAGATTAATGAAGGTGATACCGTAAAAGTAGATATGGAAAAGGGTGAAGTGATTAATATTACTCAGGCTAAAACATATAAGTTTACAGCCATTCCAGAGTTTATGCAAGAGTTGGTAGATACAGGTGGATTAATAGCGTTTGCCAAAAAAGAGATTGCAGAGAAGGTATAAAAGAATGGGAAGAAATTATAAAATTGGTGTCATCAAAGGTGATGGTATTGGTCCAGAGATTATTGATGAGGCGATTAAGGTTTTAGATGCGTTGTCTGCAAATATGGGATTTAACTTGGAGTATCGTGAGATGCTTATGGGTGGAGCAGCCTTAGATGCAACAGGTGTACCACTGCCAGAAGATACTATTCAAGGTGTAAAGAAATGTGATGCCATTCTTTTTGGTGCCATTGGTGGCCCAAAATGGGACAATGTAGAGCGTCATCTTAGACCTGAATCTGGTCTCTTAGCCATTAGAAAAGAGATGGGAACCTTTGCCAACCTTCGACCAGCTATGGTTTATGATGAATTGGTCAATGCTTCAACACTTAAGCCTGATGTGGTTCGTGGTGTTGACATTATGGTGGTTCGTGAGCTTACGGGTGGTATCTACTTTGGGCAACCAAGAGAGTTACTTGAAGATAGAGCTTATAATACCATGGTTTATACCCGTGAAGAGGTTGAAAGAATTGCTCATGTCGCATTTAAAATAGCAATGAAACGTGATAAGCGTATCTGTTCTGTTGACAAAGCCAATGTACTTGAAGTGAGTCAGTTTTGGCGTGAGACAGTTATTGAAGTAGCCAAGGAGTACCCTGAAGTTGAGTTAACTCACATGTATGTAGATAATGCTGCTATGCAACTTATTCGAAATCCTAAACAGTTTGATGTAATTTTGACGGGGAATATCTTTGGAGATATTTTATCGGATGCTGCTTCTATGTTAAGTGGTTCCATTGGGCTTCTCCCAAGTGCCAGTACAGGTAAGGGAGTAGGTCTTTATGAGCCTATTCATGGTTCTGCACCAGATATTGCAGGTCAGGGTATTGCGAATCCTTTAGCGACTATTTCTAGTGCCTCTATGATGTTGCGTTATGCTTTAAATGAAGTAGAAGCAGCAGATAAGATTGATGATGCGATTAAAAAGTCTCTTCAGAAGGGTTATAGAACAGGAGATTTGGGTGCGTATGATGCTGTTGAAATCTGCTCATGTTCAGAGATTGGTGATATTATTGCCAAGTATGTTTCTAAGTAGTATGCTTACTTAGGGGTAGAGGAATTCCTCTACCCGAACATCAGCGTAATTTCTACTCTTCTTCAGTTTCTTCTTTTTTAGGTTTCTCAACAGCTTTGGCTATGACTTCAATATAGCATGATTCCCAACCAGCGGCAACCACACCTGATAGTTCTATAAAAATATTATCAAAGTTACATTCTCTTGCAAACTCTTCACTTTTTCCAAATTTACAATCAAAGTCCCAATACATGGTTTTACTGTTTGGTAACTCTTTTTTCTTTTCACGTTTTGCATATTTTCTAAGTTCATGTTTAATCGCATCGACGGCTCTCTCAGGCTTGAGTCTCTCTTGTTGAATTTTAAAT
This sequence comes from Lepetodrilus galriftensis, assembly GCA_032361785.1. Classification (NCBI taxonomy): domain Eukaryota; kingdom Metazoa; phylum Mollusca; class Gastropoda; order Lepetellida; family Lepetodrilidae; genus Lepetodrilus; species Lepetodrilus galriftensis. The sequence continues at coordinate 10,860 of JAUTBZ010091320.1, forward strand.
ATTTTTTTCATGATATACCTCAATGGGGTTAAATTTTTGGTATTATAACCAAAAACATAAAAAAACGATAAAAGTTAAAGGCTAAAAGATGAAAATCACATTAAGTTTAAGTGGTGGTGGCTTGCGAGGGGCAGCTCATGTGGGAGCCATTAAATTTTTAGAAGAGCAGGGAGTAGAGGTAACAGCTGTCTCTGGTTCTAGTGCTGGAGCCATAGTAGGGCTCTTTTTGGCAGCAGGGTTAAAGAGTGATGATATGTTAGAATTTTTAAAGAGTTTAGAGAAGAAAGAGCTTTTTGCTTGGGCATCTGGGGCTATCGGTATTTTTAAGATGGAGCGTTTGGAAAATAAGCTTCGTGAAGCACTAAATGTTAAAGATTATAAGGAGCTAAATATTCCTTTGTATACTTGTGTTACAGATATAGATACAGGGGAGTCTTCTTATATAGATTCGGGTGATGTCATTGCATATACTGTTGCCTCTTCGACAATTACACCACTTTTTCAAGCAAAAAAAATAGGAAAACACTCTTATATAGATGGTGGATTTTCAGACAACTTACCTGTGAAGCCTCTTAAAAACTACTATGAAAAATCTTTAGCTATTAACATTAACCCTTTGCGTGCTGAAGATTTATCAACATTTAAATCATTGGCTATTCGTTCCATTTTGATTATGATTCGTTCCAACTCTATGTCTGCTAAGAAGTTGGCTGATGCTTTCTTTGAGGTAAAAGGGGTTGCCAACATGCATCTATTTAACTTTGATGAGATAGATATGGCATATGAAGCAGGCTATACTGAACTAAAAGAGCAGTGGGGTGAGTTGTCAAAAAAATTGGTATAATGCCAAAAAAATTTAACTTTTAAAGTTGCTGTAGGAAAAAATGGAACAGAGAGTACGTGTATTAATTGATTGTGATGATGAGAAAGGTTTGGTCTATAAGATTTCTAAAGTCTTTTATGATAGAGAGTTAAACATAGACTCTAATCGTGAGTTTGTAGATAAAGAAGGTGGAAAGTTTTTTATGCGTAGTGTGGTGCGTGGAGACTTTGACTTAGCTGAGTTAGAAGAGGCGTTAAGTAGTATTGTACCTCATAATGCACAACTAAGAGTTATTGCACCTAAACGAAAAAAAATTGTTATTTTAGCAACCAAAGAGTCTCACGCTTTGGGTGATATATTGATTCGTCATGAGGCAGGTGAACTGGATGCTGATATAGAAGCAGTTATTGCTAATCATGATGTTTTAGCACAGTTGGTTCATCGTTTTGATATACCATTTTTTCATGTTCCTACAGAGGGCTTAAGTAGAGAAGAGCATGAAGAGAAGGTAGCTGACTTAATAGATAAGCACACTTTTGACTATATTGTTTTGGCAAAGTATATGCGTATATTGACATCATCATTTGTTAGCCGATATCCAGAAAAAATAGTGAACATACACCACTCATTTTTGCCAGCTTTTATAGGTGCAAACCCTTATAAACAAGCTTATGAACGAGGAGTGAAGATTATTGGTGCAACAGCACACTTTGTAACAAATGATTTAGATGAAGGTCCCATCATTGCTCAAGATGTAATTCCTGTTAACCACCGTTTTGAGTGGAAGGATATGCAAAAAGCTGGACGTGATGTAGAAAAAATAGTCTTATCGCGTGCTTTAAACTTTGTACTCAATGACCGAGTATTTGTTTATGGCAATAAGACTATTATTTTTTAAAATTTTTATTATTTTATACTAAATACTTCTTGGTTCTCTGAGAGTTGGTTCTTATATTGGGCATCAACGAGTGCTTTAAAGATAAAGTAGTCGGTTGGTGTAGTGATTTTAATGTTTGAACTTGAACCTTCAACTAGACGTATGGTTGCTCCATATTTTAGCATGAGTGATGATGAGTCAATGGCACTGTCATACTGCTCATCTCTTGCTTGTCGATGCACGGATAGAATATCTGATAATGTAAAACTTTGTGGTGCTTTCGCAACTCTAAATAGGTCACGTTGATGAACAGTTTTAATATTGTGGTTATCATCTATTTGTAAGGGCGTTTCAGTTGGTAGAGCAGAAGTTACTGCATTGCCAAACTTTTTAACTGATCCAATGTTGTCTGTAATCAGTTTCTCTGTAAGAATAGGACGTACAGCATCATGTATCAGAACAACACTCTCCTTTGGAAAATACTTTTCTACAGCTACTAAACCATTATAAATTGACTCTTGTCCTGTATCTCCTCCAGGAACAATCTCTTTAACCTTTGTGATGTTAAATTGATCCAATAGTGACTGAAGATGTGGAATCCAACTCTCAATACAGGCTATTATAATCCCATCTATCTCAGGGTGTTGTTCAAAATGTTCAATAGTATATATAATAATGGGTTTGTCATAGAGAGGAAGAAATTGTTTTGGGCATTCAGAAGAGTTCATTCTTGAACCTGTTCCACCTGCAAATATAAGTGCAATATTCATATGAGTCCTTGATAAAGTTATTAAAAAATATAGTTTTATTTGTGATTATCGTGTTTATTATATTATATTGTATTGGATATAAACTGATGAATTCATTAAAATATATATTAAAATAAAATTTTTAAAAAAATAAGTTAATAAGATGAAAAAAATGTTAAGATAATATATGGAGAGAATTTTTCAATTCAATATTACTTGAAGTAAAAAAATAATATTATTAAATATTTAAAAGGATGATTATAATGAAAAAAGAGATTCAGACATCAAGGGGGGTATTTACCTATGAGCCTAAAGAACTATTTTTGGGTAGAAAATATTTAAACCCTGAAGTAAGTAAAAAAAATTTATTGGATTTTAAATCAGTTATGGATAAACATGATATTCATTATGGATTGTGGTTTGGTACATTATTGGGAGCAATTAGAGAAAAAGGTTTTATAGCACATGATGAAGATACAGATGTTTTTATGCTTGATGAAGATCGAAAAAAAGTATTTAATGCACTTTTTGACTTTGATGAGATAGGGTTAAAGGTTATACGTTATGAGGAAAGTATACTTTCATTTATGCGAGAAGATGACTATATAGATATATATTTTTATAAAAAGACTTTGAACCAAAGAGTAATGCTGGATAATGGTATTGATGAAAAATTCTTGGTACCTACCAAGAATATTGAGTTCTTAGGTGCTGAATTTCCAGTTCCTGAAAATCCAGAAGAAGCATTAACTATACTTTATGGTGATGATTGGCATATTCCAAAAGAGGGTGGAAAAGCAGTAAATATTTCAAATCAAGAAAATGTAAAACTTTTTTTAATTAATAAGTTACCGATAGTTTATAAACTGTTTATTAAGTTTAGAAATTTGAAAGCTTCATAATTGTTACAAAAGGGTTTATTATAAAGTAAATTAAGAGAATGAGAAAGATAAGTTATAAAGCATATATTTTCTTTTTTGTTTATCTTATTACATTAGATACTTCCTTTGGTTATATTTTTATATTTACTACTTTTATCATATATCTCAGTTAATTTTTTACCTATAACTCTTTATTTTAACATTAATAATTATTTTATATTATTTAATAATTTAAAATGTTATAAAATATAATTATATAGATTATCATATAGTCTATTTATAGTTATTTTTTATATAAAAATTAATATTTTATTTTATATTTATAAATTTATATATAATTGAATAGAAGAGTGTTTCTAATAAGATAACGATGAAGGTGGGTAAGAATAATCTTGAATGTATGAAAGATGATAATCCCATTCATCTACAATAGAAATTTTTTATTAGACGATTTATCTATAATGGCTTTTTTCTTTTCTATATTTTGCTATAATATTTTAAAAAGATAACGCCACGTATGCATAAAAAAAACAGTAAAATATCTATAAAATCTTATTTGGACTTTTCTCAACTTTTAGAAGGGTACCGAGGTACTCATGAAGAGAACAGAACTTTTGCTCTGAAACATGAGTCGTTAGCTAAACGACCTAAAGAGATGCTTCTTGCTTGGGGAGCTAAAAATCATTATCGTCTTAGCCCTGAATCAGAAAATCAAACTCTTTTGAGTCAGCTTGCAACATTGGGAAATTTTGTGGGGCTTTTCTCCTTAATTTTTGGTTTTTTTGCGGGTATAGGATTACTTAGTTACAGTGGTCATGAGCCTGTAAATGTTATCTACTATCTTCTGTTTGCCATGGTTATACCAGTTATTACAATGTTATTGGCACTTATTTCGATTATAAGTAGTGGAGAGTTCTTTAACTTTATCTCACTACTTTTTCCTCTTCATTGGGTTGAGAAGCTATTGGAATTTTTTGCACTGAAGGGTCGGGTGGAAAAATTAAACCAGCTCTTTTCTCCAGAGCTTAAACGCTGGATGTTTATGAGCCGTTTACAGCTTTTTTCTCTACTTTTCTCTATAGGTCTTTTAATGGCACTTCTGGTTATGGTGGTCTCAAAAGACATTGCTTTTTCATGGAGTACGACACTGCAAGTTCTTCCTGTTGAGTTCTTCAAGCTTTTAGCTTGTATTGGTTTTCCATGGGGATGGACACTTCCTTCCGCTATTCCTTCTGTTGAATTGATTGAGATGAGTCATTATTTCCGACTGGGTGGTGATCTTGACAGCCAAATGATAGCCAATGCTGATAAGTTGGGTGCGTGGTGGAAGTATTTAGCAATGGTGACTCTCTTTTATGCTATTTTTTTACGCTTTTTGGTATGGTTGGTTAGTCGATATGGACTTCAAGAGCAGTTGGAAAAAGAGTTTTTATTGCTCGATGGAGTACCCAATCTGTTACGAGAGTTTAAAACACCTTTTGTCTCAACCGAGGCTCCTAAGGTAGAGAATCATCTGAAGATAGTTGATGAAACCGATGAACAGGTGAGTCATAGTATTGCTAAGGTTTATGGTCATATCATAGGCTGGAATTTTTCAAAGGATGAAATGTTTTTGGTTAATGATAATAAAAATATTCATTCTGAAAAGATAGATACTGTGGGGGGAAGTCACAGCTTTCTAGAAGATCAATCTGTTGCTCAGTTATCAAGTGAGAGGGTACTGCTTTATGTTAAAGCTTGGGAGCCTCCAACAATGGATTTTGTCGATTTTGTAGAAGAACTTTTAGAAAATCATGCTGTTGAAGAGATTGAAGTATATCCACTGGGAACGGCTGCACGTTACTATGAGAGTGATGATCGGGAAGTTGCTATCTGGAAACGTAAAATCCAAGGCTTGAAATCAACAAAGGTATGGGTGATAGATGTATAGTAATGAAACGTATCCAAGGTTTGCAGTGGTGGGTCATCCTAATAAAGGAAAGAGTAGTATCGTCTCTTCCTTAGCGTTAGATGACTCGGTTCAGATAGGAGATACCCCTGGAACCACACAGGTTAAACGGGGTTTTCCTCTGAAGGTTGATGGGAAGATTATATATGAACTTTTTGATACGCCAGGTTTTCAGCGTGCTAGAAGAGTTTTAGCATGGCTTCAAGCACAAGAGCCTGTCTCTGCTGATAAAAAAAGTGATGTGGTTCGTGCTTTTATTGCTACCCATAGAGGTAATGAAAAGTATATAGATGAGATTGAATTACTTGAACCAATAGTTAATGGGGCAGGTATTATTTATGTGGTGGATGCTTCAAAACCTTATGGACCAGAGTATGAGGTTGAGATGGAGATTCTTCGTTGGTGTGGGCAACCCTCTATGGCAATTTTAAATCTTATTGGTGAAGAGGATTATCGAAATCAATGGAAGAGTGCATTGGGACACTACTTTAGAATGGTGAGAACCTTTAACCCTATTAAGGCGACTTTTAGAGAGCATATAGAACTGCTTGATAGTATGTCTCAACTTAAAGAGGAGTGGACAAGAGATATCAAAGTTGCCATTCAAGTCTTAGAGGAACTACATCAGCAAAAAATAGATCAGAGTGTTGACTCTATTATTGAGAACATGGTCAAAACACTCTCTTTTGTTCATCGTCATAAAATAGCAGGTGAGTCGGCTACTGAAAATGAAGAGGAGCGTTCAAAGTTTTCTTATCGAGAGAAGATTGTTAAGTATGAGAAGAAGTTAGAGAAGAATATAGAGAGTATCTG
>JAUTBZ010091431.1:0-16942 GCA_032361785.1 Lepetodrilus galriftensis
TGTTTGCAACACTTGCACAAGAGGATGGGCGTATACTTATCGTAGTGCAACGCATAGCCCTCATTAAGCAAGTGACCGACACATTGCTTGCACTTGGTACAAACCCACGGGATATAAGCGTACACCACGGCTCACGTAGAGTAAACCGTAAAGCACGTATTCACATAGGTATGATTAATACGCTATTCAATCGCTTTAAGAAACATGGGCGTGATTACCTTGGAGACCTCGATACTATTATCGTGGATGAAGTACACATCGGACACCGTAAAGGTATGTTCAAAGTACTAGAGCATCACTACTGGAAGACCTCAACTTGGTTGGGCTTCAGTGCTACACCTATGGATAATAAGGGTTATCTCCTAGTAGGGTATGACCATCTTATCCACAAGCTCCAAACGATTGACTTGGTGGAGCAAGGCTATCTGCTACCTATCAAGATATATAAAGAGAAAGCCCCTGACCTAAGCCACGTTGGTATGGTTGGCGGTGAGTACAATCAGAAGGAACTAGGTGAAGAGATGGAGAAAGGTAACCTAGTTGGGAACGCTTATGATGTTTGGGCTAAGGACTTCAAAGATAAGAAGACTATGATTTTCTGCGTAAATATCAAGCACGCTGAAATGGTTGCTGAAGAGTTTACTAAGAATGGTATCAAGGTTGTAGTGAGCCACAGTGCAAACACTTCAGCTACTAACGATGCTGCTCACAAGTCTTTCAGCAAAGGGTATAGCCAAGTCCTTATCTCCATCAACAAACTCACAGCAGGGTTTGATGAGCCAAGCGTTGAGGTGCTACTTGCACTAAGACCAACTAAAACTAAGTCACTGTACTTGCAGGCAGTTGGAAGAGTACTACGTCTACACCCATCAATGAGTGAAGCAATCCTTATAGACTGTGCAGGATGGATCGATGAATTCGGGCATCCGTTTGAACGTCTAAGCCTTGTGCATAAACCACAAGCTAAAGACAAACGCAAAGAGGGTGAAGTCAAGCTATTGAAGTGTATAGCTTGTACCCAAGAACTACCTGAAGGGCTAACCATCACTACCACGTATGATGATAGTGGTGTACTTATCACTAAGACCTGCCCTCTATGTGGTGCGTTGAATGATGAGGTATACACTGAGTATCGGAACATAACGGAACTAGAGATAGTGCCTGATCCTAAGCAGATAGAAACAGTCAAGCGTAGTATGGTTGGGGCATTTGTAGAAGAGATACGAAAGAAGAAGGGTTATAAGTCAGGGTGGACTAGGTTCATTGCAAAAGATGCAGTAGCTAACCCAGCCTTTATGGACTTCTTAAAAGAGTTACGTAATGAACATAAGCTAGGATTGATTAACCTCAACACTGCTTTAACCAAACTAAGTAAGGAGCGTAAGAAATATGAAGCCTGAGTCACTACTTGCTATTCGTTTAGCAAATCATTTAAAAAGAGTTTACCCAAATGTAATCTTTCACTTTGACAACATTGAAAAGATAGGTGTGATTGAAGGGAAGATGAATAAGCAGTTACACGGTGCAAAGCTAAACAAAGGCTTTCCCGACTTAACAATTTTCGGGTATAAGAAACCCTTGCTACTTGAACTCAAAGCAGGTACGAAAGTACCTAACACAGCACATACTAGAGTTCAAGAGTTATACCATGCTACCCTACGTAAGTGGGGGTACGATGTATGTTTCTGTTGTGGGTTTGAGGATTGTAAAAGTAAGATTGATAAATATATGGAGAAGAGAGGTACAATTAAATGAGTAAATATAAAACAATAGAGGACTACCCTAATTATGAAGTAAATAAAAAAGGGGTAGTCCGAAGTAAGGAAAGGGTGTATCTAAATCAGTTTGGTAAATCAAACAAAGTTAAACCTAGAATTGTTTTAAAAACATACCTAACTACAAGTGGTTATCTTCAAGTAGATTTATGTAAAAATGCTAAGTATAAAAAAGATGTCTGTTCATAGATTAGTGGCACTTTATTTTGTGAAGGGTTTTGTTGAGGGTTATGAAGTGAATCATATTGATTGTGATAAAACAAATAACCACCGTTCTAACTTAGAATGGGTTACAAGCAAAGAGAATAAACAACACGCTTGGGCTAATGGTTTATATCCCCCTATGACAGAAGCACAAAGATTAGCTAGGTCAGCAAATGGGAAACTTAATAAAGGAAGGAGAAGAAAGACAAGCTGTGTACCATGAGATACTAAGAAACAACGGTTACCAAGTGCATTTTGCATGTGGTTTTAAAGAATGTAAGAAGTTTATAAAAGATTATATGAAACTTAAGGCCTAATTTAGGCTAGGTATGTATAATTAAGGCATCAAAACGTAAAGGAAAACAATGCAAACCAAACTAATAGATAACATTATGGAGGGGTACTACCAAGCACACCCTCAAGGTAAAGAGTTGCTAAAGCTAGATTTAACTGAGTATCTACGATTACATGAGGCTGAAGTGAAGCGAGACCTGCTAGAAGAGTTCCCCCTTATAACAGCTAGTATGTATGAGCACTCCGTGACAGGGGGAGCACCGAAACTCAGAGAGGCTTCAGAAGAGTATTGTGGCTATGCTGGTGATATGAATGAAGAAGCACCAAAATTGGGATAGATAAACCCATCAAACTACAAATAAAATAGAAAAGGACAAGTAATGGAAAAGACATTATTTACAGAGGCACTATTAAGTGCATTGATTAGAAAGCAACCGAAAGATATATTAGCAGTACTACTAGAGATTGATGGGAAACCTGAAGTAGCTGAAGAAGTAAGAGCAGCAGGACGTTTTACTAAAGCATTAGTTGATAGAAGTGTTAAGCTTGAAGCACCAGTAGAAGTAGCTGAACCAGTAGAAGTAGCTGAAGTAATAGCTGATGCACCTATCACAGTTGCAGACATTAAAGCACTTGTAGCATCAGGTAAAAAGAAACATCTTAAAGCAGCTAAGAAAGCATTTAAAGCACAGTTCTCTAAAGAGCACCCAAACTATAAAGAGTTAAAACAACTCATAAAGGAAGCGTAATGGCAATTATTAAGAACTGTAGAATCAAGTTTGGTTCAGTAACACAAAAAGATAAGTTTAATGAAGATAAGATTTCAGTGAAGTTTTTCATTGAAGATAAGAAAGAAGAGAAAGCTCTTATTGCATCTATTGATACATTGAAAGATGGTATTGATGGTAAGGTTCAGCACTTTGGTTATAAGAAGTACAAGAATGACAATGATGAGAATGACAAAGACATCGGTAAGAACCTGTTCACAGCTTGGTGTTATGCTAAGAAGTGGGAGAGTGAAGATGACTTCCTTGTACCTATGTATACAGCAGGTGGTGCAGAGTATGAAGAGAAGAAACGTCCTAACCTTTCATGGGGCAGTATCATCAACATCTCTTTAACACCAAAAGTTTGGGAAATGAAAAGTGATCATGGCGTTAAGCTTATGCTTCAGAAGGTTCAAGTCATTACACCAGTACTATATGATGGTGGCGATGAGTTTGGTGCTGTAGATGGTTTCGAAGACGAGGTGGTAGAGGAAAAGCCAAAAAAGAAAAAGAAGAAAAAGAACAAGTAGATTGGTTCATTAGATGGCTCTTAGAGTAGAGCCATCGTATGAGTTAAATACACAGTAAAGGATATAAAATGGAAGAGTATTGGTTCTTATATAAAGACAGTACAGGGGAATGGTATCAATGCACTAACCCTGTATTCATAGCAGAGCATAAGTGGTGTGTAGCACTAAACAAAAAAGATTACACATTAAAGCAAGCACTTAAAGAGGTAAAGAAATGATGAAACAAACATGCATAAAATGTGAGACGGTAAATGTTCACGGTGTTGTGTACTACGGCAGGGTGATAGAGGTTGAACAACGTAGTAGCGTTGGTGGTACTTGTATAGCTGTAACAAAACGTATACCTAATATAGATGAGCTCCTACGGGTGACTTGTGGGTGCTGTGGTTATGAACACATAGAAGCAGTGGGTACTAAAACATTTAATGATGAGTGGGATTTTTAAAATGATTTTCTTAGATATAGAAACAGATGGGCTGTACGGCAAACTACGCCTAGTGCAGATAAAGAAACCCAATAAGAAAGCTAAAGTCTATGATATGTTTAAACACCCACACAAGTGGGAGAAGGTTAAAGTAAAGGAGATAGTATGAGTAAAAGAACATTATGGACAAATGAAACACTAGGAGCAGAAGCTTTAAAGTATGGTACTCGCAAGGAGTTCCAAAAAGCTAAGGCTGGGGCGTATAGGTCTGCTTATGATAGAGGGATATTAGACACCATCTGTTCCCATATGCCTGATGTAAAGAAGCCTTGGACTAATGAACAACTAAAGGTAGAAGCAGCTAAGTACACCCGCAAAGTAGATTTTATAAAACAAAGTGCAGGAGCTTATCAAAGAGCAACAAAGAGAGGTATTTTAGAGGATATATGTAAACACATGAAACCTTTACGCATAGTATACACCTTAGAGTATATGATAGAAGTAGCTACTCCTTACACTACTAGAGGAGAATTTAGCCAACAAGAGAAGAACACTTATGCAGCAGCTTTTAGAGCAGGGGTGTTAGAAGAGGTGTGTGAACACATGGAGCCAGTGCCTGTGAAGTGGAATCATGTTAACGTTGTTGAGGAAGCCTTAAACCATAAGACTAGAGATGACTTTAGACTAGCAGGGAGAGGAGCATATAACTATGCTTTACTGCATGACGTAACAGAAGCCTTTGCACATATGGAAGACGGTGTAAATAAATCTACTAATGATGTACTGTACTTCTATAACTCTAAAGAGTATCCAAGTGTCTATAAGATAGGTGTAACATCTAAACACTTAGGCACTAGAAGAGTGCATCAAGTACTGAGAGAGGGAGGGTTGACTCTTGGTAACACATTAAAGCTTTATGAAGTAGACAATGCTTTTCAACTAGAGACGGCTTTACATAGAATATTTAAACTAAACAGCTTTCCATTCCTTGTACCTTTTAGTGGGAGTACTGAGTTTTATACATTAACCCATAAAGATATTAGAAAGTTAAAGAATATGATTAAACTAGAGGAGGTTAAATGAAAGCAACAACCAAATGGAAAAAACCAAAGTTTGACATAACTAAACCTATCTTCTTTGATACTGAAACAGAAGGGGGTTTGTATGGAACCACCCGACTTATACAAGTAGGGCAGGGAGACATAGGAATAGTCTTTGATGTGCAAAACAACCCGAAGTTATTAAAGAAGGTTATCAAGTATTTAACAGATAAACACATAGTGGTACACAATGGTTTTTATGATTTTTTTGTAGAAGACATACATACCATCAAACCCAAGACTGTGTTCGACACACTATGGGCTTCACGATACCTATACCCCCAGGATGAGAAACATAGCTTAACCGTAGCACTGCAACGTGAAGGACTCAATGCTAAAGAAGAACTAGGGGCAAGTGACTGGTCAGGAGAACTGACTAAAGAGCAGATAGCTTATGCCAAGTATGATGTAGAAGCACTAGAGCTACTGTATAACATCTACCAACCCAAGCTTAAGAAGAACGATGCATGGGCTTCTGATATGAAGAACCTAGTATATGCATACACTTACTCTTGGAATGGTATAGCAGTAGACCACACAAGACGACTAGCATTTGTTAAAGAGTATGAAGACAAACTAGCTGAGGTAGTTGCAAAGCTCCCTGAAGGTTTGAACTTCAATAGCCCTAAACAACTATGCGAGTGGTTGGGTCTTAAGTCTTCCAACCGTGAAGCCTTGACTAACCTCAGCTACACAGATGAACGTGGTACTTGGGTAATGCAGGCTAAAGACTACTCCAAGAAGATAAGTACTCTAACTAAGAAGTTTAACTTTGATAGAGTGCGTGGAGTGTTTAAGCCAGGCGGGGCGAAGAGTGGACGCTGGACTTGTTCGGGACGGGTTGCAGGAGCGAAAGACCCTATGTGGCAGAACCTGCAGCAGATAGATAGAAAGCTCAAGACCTGCTTCAAGGCTGAGGATGGTAAGTACTTAGTGGAGTGCGATTATTCAGGTTTGGAGACGTACACAGCCTCAGCAGTGATGAACTCTGAGAAGATGATGAACCTACTCATAGACGGGGTTGACCTGCATACCTATGTTGCATCATTCGTGTTTGGGGTTAAGCCAAAACATGTAACCAAAGACCAAAGACAATGTGCTAAGGGTGTAACCTTTGGTACGCTTTACGGTGCAGGTGCTAAGGTAGTTCAGATATTTATTCAAACCTATACAGGAGAGCTTTACCCACTAGGTGATGTAGAGAAGTTCCGTGCTAGATGGTTGAGTGAGTTTGATGACATCAAGTTGTACCATGCAGTAGCAGGGCATAAGATAAGTAACAAGCGTGGACTCTTTGTTGAAACACCAATGGGTAGAAGAGCTTGGGCTAAGTCCTACAGTGAGAGTATTAACATACCCTCACAAGGGGCAGGTGCTGAGTGTATGAAGATTGCAATGGAGTTGGTAATGACTAAGCTCCCTGATGCAAAGATAGTACTCACAGTCCACGATGAGTTAGTCATAGAATGTGACACACTCAAACAAGCTAAGAAGACAGCCAAGGTTGTTAAGAAAGCCTTTGATAAAAGCTTTGAGGTATTGAAGACTTACCTGCCACATAGTGATGTGCTAGATAAGCTGCATATGGATAATGAAGTAGACATAACTAAGAACTACCAAGGAGAGCCAGTAGTATGAAAAAGAAAAGAATAGCCATTGATGCTGACTTCATAGTCTTCCAATGCACCGAGGGTAAAGAACATACACAAGGAACATTTGAGAATGAGAAGGTAAAGCTCAAACCATTCAAAGAGAAGTTTCGTGCAATAGTACGTGACATAGAAGAAGAGGTAGCTGTAGAGTTCCTCGGGGTGTATAAGATTAAAGGCAAGGCTAAGATATTGCTATCCGACCCTAAGGGTAACTTCCGTTACGACATCTTCCCTGACTACAAAGCTAACCGTAAAGGTAGCACACGTTCAGAACTGTTCTACCGTTTGCGTAAGTGGGCTTTGAAAGAGTATGGGTATGTAGCCAACACCGAGGCAGATGATATTGCAGGTTACCTAGCAGGTACAGGCAAGTACATCGTATGCTCTATGGATAAGGACGTGCTGAAGAGTACAGCAGGTGACCACTTTGATGTGTACCACTCACGCAGAGGTAGAGTCACAACCTCAGAGCTTGAAGCACGTAACTTTACATTGCTACAGACAGTAATGGGAGATCCAACAGATAGTATCCCTGGGATAAGAGGGGTTGGCGAGAAGACAGCTATCAAGCTACTTGATGAACATGGCTGGAACTGGGAGGGGGTCTTGCTAAGCTATAAAGCCAAAGGCTTGACAGATGCAGATGCCCTACTAAACAGGCAATTAGTTGATTTACATCAATGGTCACCAAAGAAAGGTATATGTTTAATAAAGCTTTAAGTTTTATTAGGTAGAATATAAAATAACTTAATTAAAAGGATTAACAAATGGCAACAGCAGCAGGACACACAATGGTACAGGTTTCAGTAGAAACTAGAGATATGGTAAAGAAGATAGCGGATGCAGATGGGCGCAGTATGAAATGGCTTGTAGCACAAGCGGTGAAAGATTATGCTAAGAAACACGGGTTGGCTTATGATTAAGTCTCTCTTCCTATTAGCTATGTTAGCAGTCAACTTGGTTATAACATCAGGTGCAATAGCTTACACAGTGGGGTATGGATATACAACAGGAGTTAATGATGCTAAACGTTAAAGATGCTTGGGATATACTCAATGCAGGAGGTACTATCTCCAATGGAGAGATAGAAGTAACCTATGATTTATCACAACTTGTATGCACACCTCCATGTGCTATCATCCCGTTTGATATGGATAACATAGAAGATTGGGAAGAAGTGGTTGAGGTAGGTCAGCTTTACTGTAGATGGTACTTAGAAGATGATGAACGTATATTCATCAGCAATAAGTTTTACAAGGTAGAGATTGAACCATTAATGACTGATGGATGGAAAGCAATGAACGAAGCATTTACTAGAGAGGAGATACTAGGACTATGACACAATTAGAAGTAGCAGAGAGATTAGATTACATAGATAATATGGACGAGTTAGAAATGCAAAGAGAGTTAGAACTATATGATAGAGGTGAACGTATTAAGATGTTCCTTACCTCGGTAATTATGGTACTAGGAATAGCAGTAGTAATAGTAGCTACATATCAATTAGTAAAAGGATAAAAATGTTAAAAGTATTAAAATGGATAGTGATAGCAGTAGTAGTAATAGGTGCAATATTGTTTGGTTTAGGCAGTTACCAGCACAATCAAGCTAAAACGTTTATAGAAAGTTATGGAGGTAAAGATGTACGAGTTCTCGGTAGTGACAATAGGGTTATGTGTTCTCATGGTATCGGCTTGGTGGTTGCATATACGATAGATGGTGAAGAGAAACTAGCTCCAGTATGTACTGACTTGTTTTATGAGACTGAACTAGGTCAGGTTAAGAAATGAGTTTATATCAACAAGCGAATACATTATGTAATGATGTAGATATAGCCATGATGAAACTAAACAAAGAGGTAATTGATGAACCTTGCATACTAGGTAAGGATAATCCATATGATAAAATGTATAACCTAAATAAGGCATTTAAGCACTTAGCAGATGCTAGGGGTTTATTACGTGAACTAGGGCAGGTTAAGAAATGACAACATGTAAATTTAAAGATCGCAATGATGTAATAACTAGAGCAGGAAACAAGATATGCCACAAGTGTTAGTTAGCAGGTAGAAGATAATTGTCACACAAGACACTAAAATGCATTGGAGTATAGTCTATTGAATTAGTCACACAATGGTACTTAGGTACAAAACTTAAAGTAGCATGGTTTACCATGTATCTTTACGGGATAAAATTTGACACTGGAAAGACAGACTGGAGTATACATAGGTATACTCTTGTGTGTTTAAAAATAAAGGATAAGAGATGAAACGATGTGATACTTGTGAGGCTACATTTAATCCAACTAACAATAGAAACAAGTTTTGTAAACCATGTGTAGCTAAACGTAAGAAAGCTAACGACCGTAGGTACAAACAGGAAGCACAAGAGCTTAATAGAAAGAACTACCTGTGTGGGTGTGGCACTATCTTCTCCCCTGTTGGAAACCAAAAGAGATGTAATGACTGTGTTGCTAAGGCTAAGGAGGATAAGAAGTGCAAGGCTTGTGATAACATACTACCACGCAGGGGTCTAACCTACTGCAAGGAGTGTAGAGACAAGAACAAAGTCAAAGCATACAAGAAGCAGGCAGGTGAGAGAAGGGCTAAAGCATTACTTGTCAAGCATGGACTGATTACAGCACCTACCCCTGAAGAGGATAAGCTACCAAGCAAGTTTACCACTAGAGGTAAAATAAATTATCAAGGATATAGAGAACTATGAAACATCCATTAATAAATAAAGTAGATAGTAGTCATTACGACAGTGCAGAAGAACCATCAATCAAGAAGTTTGAGCGTGTGTATAGCATAACCAAACTTATGTACTGGGCTGAGATAACACTTGCTAAGTATGAAGATGCAGGACGAGCAAGCAAAGGACAAGTAGAAGCGGACAAACGTAAGGCAGATACTTACAGAGCTTACCACCTATTCCTAAAGAACATAGTGGAAGACTTCCCTGAACTACAAAGCACAAGTGCCTTAAGGGTTTACGAGATACTTAATATAAAATTGGAGTACTAAGATGAAAACAACTAGAGCACTATATATGCAGGATGCTACCATGTGGGCTAAGCTACCTTACAAGGAAGCACTACAACTACGAATTATCTTTGCTAAACAAGCAATGAAGCAGTACAGATTTGAACGTAATGAAGAGGGCTATACGGCTTCAGAGAAGGCAGTTGAATTCAACAGGAAACTTTTAAAAGAACTTTTATGATATACTTTCAGCATGAAAACTTTTAATAAGCGTTTAAGCACAGCACCAACTAAAACTACATCAGGACTTAAATTTACTATGTCTACGGCTTCCGTAGATAGAGTAGGTGATAGAGTAATGCCATCGTGGGACTTATCTAAATTCTTAGAGAACCCTATAGCGTTGGCTTTCCATGACCATTCCAAAGTGATTGGTAAATGGACTGATGTAAGACTTGACGGTGTTGATTTAGTAGGTACATTAGAACTTGCTAAAGCTGGAACCTCTGCACTAGTAGACGAAATTCGTTCACTTGTAGAGCAAGGCATTCTTAAAGCAGTATCTATCGGATTTAGTTCGGGTAGAGTTGTAGAGAATGACTTTGGTGGCTTTGACTTACATGACAATCATTTGATGGAATGTAGTTTGGTTGCTGTTCCCGCAAACGCTGAAGCACTTAGAAAGAGTTTATCAAAGCATATCTCCTCAGACGAGTTGGATAGATTATGTTCCGTGTCAGGAAACTGCCCTATCAAATCTTCTGAGGACACAACTAGCGTGACCGCTAAAACCTCAACCTCTCCACAAATCAAAACTATAAAAGGGTCAATTATGACAATCGCAGAAAGAATCAAAGCATTACAAGATGCAATGACAGCAAAACAAGCAGAGCTTGCAGTACTTAACGGTCAAGCAGAGTTAACAGATACAGATGTAGCAACTATGGCTAACCTATCTAACGAACTTGCAGCAGATGGTGAAAGACTTAAGTCTTTTGAAGCTATGGAAAAACAAGTAGTACCTGCACAAGCTAAAGCAGTAGTAACTGAAAAAAGAGTTGACGCTAAAGATGCAGCAACAGCAGTACTTAAAGGTTTAGTAGCAACTACTAAAGCAGCAATCGAAGGTAAGAACGTAGCAACTGTACTTAATGAGTCTTACAAAGGCGAAAAAGCAGTAGCAACTATGGTTAAAGCAGCAACTGAGCCAGCATTAACTTCAACAGACGCATGGGCTGGAAACTTAGTTAGAGACGGATATGAGTCTTTCTTAGCTGACCTTCTTAACGATACTATCTTCGGAAAAGTACCTTGTCAATCAGTTACATTTGGTAAATTCGGTTCATTGTCATTACCATTCAGAACTGGTACAGATGACTTAAGTGGTGCGTTTATTGAAGAAGGTGCTCCGATTCCTGTTAAAGCAACAGCTTACAACACAATCAAAATCAACCCATTCAAGCTTGGTGTTATCTCTGTATTCTCTAAAGAGATGTTCAGAAAATCTATTCCAAACATTGAAATGCTTATCAAAGAAGCTATCCAAAACGACACTGCTAACCTTATTGACAAAGAGTTCTTGTCTGCAACAGCAGCATCAGCACTTAGACCAGCAGGTATTGAAGCATCAGCAGGTGCAGCAAACATAGTAGCATCAACAGGTGCAACAGTTGGTGATATCCTTACAGACTTCAATGGTGTTTTCGATAGATTAACTAATGCTAAATTAGGTGGCGGTGGTACTATCTTAATGCACCCATCAAGACTACGTGGTCTTAAGCTTAAAACTGATGCTCTTGGAAACTTTGTATTCAAAGACCTTGCAGTACTTTCAGGTTTCGGAATCGAAACATCAATCAACGTACCAGCTGATAAAGTTTACGTTATCGATGAGAAAGCAATGATTAAAGGTGTTGGTATCGGAATTGAATTTGAGACTAACTCAAGTGCAGCTCTTGTTATGGCTGACCCAGCTGACCCAATCGTAGACGGTGCTGGTAAAGTAACTGGTAGTCCAGTTCGTTCATTATTCCAAACTGACTCAACAGCAGTTAGAATGGTTATGGAACTCTCTTGGTTACAAGCTCGTCCAAACGGCGTACAAATCTTAACAGGTGTTAGCTACTAAGCTAACCCTTCTCTACCTCAACCCTCTCTTGGGTTGAGTCTTTCCCCCTCTTAAATCTAAACTATGCTATAATGCTTTTATATTATAATAAAAAGGCATACTCACATGGCAAAACTAATCCCCGTTTTCGTACTAGACACTAAAGGTGTTACTGGACTTCAAGACCTCCAAGGTAACGCAATCAAGCATCCACAACTTCATAGCCTAGTGGTAGCCTTAGACTCTAACCCTAAGATAGGTACAGAGCTTTATGTTCCAGCTAATGGAACTTTCTATCCTGACCTAGTAGGTGCAGCGATTAAAGCATATCACAAACCAACACCGCCACCAGCTAAGCCAGTTAAGCCTACAGGACTTGCAACTTCTGCAATCACTGCAACAGGTATGACAGCAGCATGGACTGCAACACCTAAAGCAACTAAGTACACAGTAGATGTGACTCCAACAGTGGCAGGCTTCCCACAGACTATCACAGCAACAACAGTTAACCTCACAGCTCTTACAGCTGCAACAGAGTACACAATCTCAGTTAAAGCTTGTAATGCAGGTGGATGTTCAGCAGCAGCAACTAAGAAAGCTACTACAACGGCAGCAGCAGTTGTTAAAGCACCAGTAACACCGACACCTAAGCCGAAAGCACCGTAATGTTTAAGGGCATAGCCAAGATGTTCAACTTGCAAGGGAACTCTCACCCTCAAGGTGTGGGTATGTCTGCTAGTGATAACATGAATGTACCTCACCACTTCCCTTGGGATTGGTGGCAGAAGGATATGAAGCCTTTGGACTACGAAAGAAACACTACAGTCGAGGCTTGTGTTGTTACTATCTCACAGTCTATTGCACAACTACCAATCAAACACTTACGTGATGATGGTAAGGGTGGAAAAACCGAAGTAGAAAACTCTGCTGTAACTAGAGTTATGCGAAAGCCTAACCCGTTTCAAACTAAGTCAGAGTTCTTTGTAGACATCGTTAGAAAGCTACTCCTTACAGGTAATGGTTACGGGGCTTGTACTCGTAATGGTAGATTTGAGATTGACGCTATATACCCACAGTTAAAGATGAGTCCTTATGTCTCGTTTGATAACAAGGATGTGTACTACTCAGGTTCAGATGAAACACTTATCAAGCTAGACCAAATGATACCAAGCCGTGACATCTTACACTTGAAGATGCACACTAATCACCACCCACTAATAGGTTGTACGCCTCTTGAAGCTGTGATGATGAGTGCTAGTACTGGTAACAGTATTCAAGGGCATACAGGTAAGTTCTTTGATAACATGAGTAGACCAAGTGGTGTGCTAAGTACAGACATGACATTAACAGCAGAGCAGACTACACAGTTACGTTCACGTTTTAATGAGCTATCACAAGACCTCAACACTGGTGGAACACCTATCCTTACAAGTGGGTTGAAGTACCAATCAGTTTCTATGAGTGCTGTAGATGCAGAAATCATTAAGACGTACCAAATGACTATAGGTGATATAGCTAGAGTTTACCGTGTGCCACTAGAGTTAATAGGGGCAAGTGATAAACCAACAGCAGGTAGTACTGAGAACCTTATGAGATTTTTTGTTACCAGTGGCTTAGGGTTTATCGTAGAGCACTTAGAGAACAGTCTTGAGCGTTTGTTTGACCTACCAGTAGGTGAGTCGATAGAGTTTGACACTGAGATACTACTAGAAGCTACAATGAAAGATAAGTTTGAGTCTTTAAAGATTGCAACTACTGGAGGGATTATGTCTCCTAATGAAGCAAGAAACAAAGTAGGGTTATCTGATGTACCTGATGGAGATATTCCATTAGTACAGATGCAAATGGTAGAGTTAGGTGTAGGTTCTAAGATGCTAGAAGCAGAAGAGTCAACTAAACCTAACGAAGAAGAGCCTAACGCTCTTACTCCTGAAGCAGAAGAGATAGACACGGACACCACAAAAATGATTTTAAAAGGTTTGATATAATGGAAAAGAAAATAGCAGAGCTGATAGCGTTTGCAATCACTACGTTTAGGGAGAAGTACTTTACTCCCCTCGAGAAAAGACTTGAGCCACTAGAAACACATATCAAAGACTTTACACCGTTTGATGACTCAGAGATACAGGCTAAGATTAAAGCTATCCCAGCACCAACTGAGCCCTACAACGATGGAGGACTTCAAGACCTTGTTGCTGATGTTTATACTAAAGTAGAAGAGTTAGAGAAGTCTATGCCTGAGCCTTACGATGATTCAAACCTTATAAACCAAATTGCAGAAATTGACGTTTACGATGACAGCGAGCTTAGAGAGCAGATTAAAGCTATCAAGCCTTACGATGACTCAGATATACAAGAGCTTATTCACGCTGTGAAAAAAGATGTGAATAGTATAGAGATACCTACACCTTACAATGATGGAGGTATTCAAGATTTGGTTGCTGAAGTTTATACTAAAGTAGAAGAATTGGAGAAGTCAATCCCTACTATCCCTGCACCTTACGATGACTCAGATATACAAGAGCTTATTCACGCTGTGAAAAAAGATGTGAATAGTATAGAGATGCCTGAAGCGTTTGACCCTTCAGCACTAGAGAAGCACATCGCTGAGTTAGAAGATGCAATCCCTACAATACCTGAGATACCAAAGGAATACGATGACACGGAACTACAGAAAAGCATCAATACAATTCGTGAAGTACAACAAGAAATACAAAAGGAACTTGCAAGACCAATTACAATTAGTCTTGGGGAAGCTAAAGCCTTCGAGTCTAAAGCAACTGAAAAAGGCACTGTAGTACTGCATGACAACAATGTCTATGTAAACCGTATAGATGGCAACGACTCAGAGCCAAGTGAGGTTAACAAGTCTTACCAATGCATTATGAAAGCACCTAAAGACATCGTTCATACAGGTGTTTGGGATAACACGAAAGACTATGAGCAGAACGAGATTGTTATGTGGGATAATGCTTCATGGATTAAGACTGCTAACCAAGAGCAAGACCTACCTTCAGAGGGTTGGAGATTACTTGCTAAGGCTGTAAAAGGAAGGAGGGGAGCGACAGGAGCTGACGGCACATCTGTACAAGTAGATTACTCTGAGTTATTACAGAAGCAAGATGATGAGATAACCATACTTAAAGCACAGGTAAAAGAGTTACTCCTAACAATCAAGGAGTAATATGTCTTGATTGAATAATTCGGTATTACCACTCTCTAAGAGTGGTTCCCCTGTGTATTTTGCATATGCAAACTCTTTTAATATAGCCTGCTCTTGCATATAAGCTTGTTCACCTATATCAAAGTAAACCTCTTTTAATATAACCATCTTATTAAAATCTTTTTTAGTAAACCTATCCTTAACTGTTTTATTTGTAATTCCTATCTTATAAGCTTGTCCCTTATTCACACTAACATAGTATAAAATCGCTGATTTTTCTAAGTTAAAACCATAATGGCTACACTTTTTGCATCCCCTACCACGCAGGTGGTCAGTTGCAGTTTGGTTGAAATCCCCATGAATTGGACAGGTGATGGTTATACTGTCATAGACTGTACTGAAATCAACTTTACTATAGTTATATGTATGTGTTTGTACACGTCGTGCCTTCATAATGAAATCTAATATATTCATGCTATTCTTTACTCCTCCAACAGCTTTACCACATTTTCTACACCCATGCTGATAGTGCAAGTGGTTGTAAGGCGTTTGAGTAAAATCTCCGTGGGTTGGGCAGTTGATGGTGACAGGTGTGTCCACATTCACATATAACACATCATCATAAACATATTTACCACTGTATTTAATATTCGCTTTTTTTATAAATTGCTCCCCACTCCGTTTAGCTTTATTCTGCTTTTTACATATCCCACACCCTTGGCTCCGTGCTAAGTGTTTATCAGGACTTACCACAAACTTGCCATGTGTTCTACATACCACAGTTATTAACTCTTTTATAGATTTGTATTCAACTAAGCTATAGTCATACTCATCACCGTGTTTTAATCTTGCTTTATCTAGGAACTCACTTTGATTCATTAAGTAACCCTTTTATAACATCCGATATATTTTTTGCATCAGTTTCTATTTTAATTATTTTAAGCTTTTTTAATACCTCTTTATCTATTCTAACCATCGTATTCATTTTATACCTTTTGTATTTATTTGTATACAAGTATACCATAATAGAAGTATGTTTGTCAAGGGTTTTATATGGTATAATACAAAAATAAAAGGATATACGATGAAATTAACAACGGTAAAAAACTGATGCAACACGTACTAATTAAGACTAACCAAGACCTAGACACTTTAGTACAGGGGTTACTCCCATTGTTCAAACAGCACCTACGAGTCCTACACTTCCATGAGGATGATGCAATAGTTATGTACCTTATGGCTGCTATAGACGCAATCACTGTGTACTCTGATAATGACATCAATGAGACTGAGTACGATGTTTTCTACCCTAAGCAGTTGGATTACAGAAGCCCATCTAACCTCTATGGCTGGTACTGCGGTAAAGGTAACATTCGTAATGTAGCAATACTTGATGATAATAACCATGACTCAGTAGCAGACTACACAATAGATAGCCGTGCTGGAATGATATACCCACACCCTCCAACAGGGGCTAAGATAAGCTTCACTACTGGATACCCTGATGAGAACATCATACCTCCAAGACTAGTAAACATCATCTTTAGACTTGGTGCAGAGTACATGGAGATGAGAGAGTCATCAAGCGTTGAGCGTAAGCACATCCCCGAGTGGATAAACTATGCACTAGCCTCTGTGTGGGCACCAAGAGTCTAGCATGAATATAGGTAAACTAAACCACCTAGTAGAACTTTGGGAGTACCACGAGGTACAGGACGAGTTCGGGGAACCAATCAAGAAGTACACACACCTTACCGATGCGTGGGCTGAGATAAGACCCCTCAAAGGCATGGAGTTTTTCGGTGATAAAGAGTTCAACACAGTACACAGCCACAAGATACGCATGAGATACTTTGCACTAGATATAGACGCTAAGATGCAAGTACGTTATGACAAGATAGGCGATGGTAACTATAGAACCTTTGAGGTTGATGGTGCTCCAA
>JAUTBZ010091542.1:0-16939 GCA_032361785.1 Lepetodrilus galriftensis
TTAACAGTGGCACTTTGAATTTGCCTATACTAAAAGTGTTACCATTATGCGTTCCCTTATTTTCTGTCGGTAGTATAGTTTAGGTACAATGAAGTATGTTGACAGTTAGGTTCCTCGTCCAATGTCATAGTAGACCTAACAGTAAAATATACATAAAATTGATAAATTCCAAAATGTTGGTGAGTTTGGTACAAAGGACTATTTAGATTACAAATAAAACTATTAAGTTTATAAGCAATTACTAGTAATCTTACCATCAAGTTATCCTGAAAGATTCAATAAACTTGGATCCTTACAATACATACATTTCAAATATGTTAAAGCGTAAATAACAATAGAAATTCTGTGCAATTCAAAGACTAAATTTAATGTAGTGCTACCCATGCTATTAAAATGTTTGCTACATCATGTCCCAGTAGATTAATTGGTGATATAATGGTAAGCAACCAGTTGATTAGTTTGTTATAATCATATCATGATTAGGAAACAATAAATTAATTGATTAAACATAACCCATGATTAGTTTATCTCAATGGATTCTATCACCTAAGGTAGAAAGATATATTATTCGGTGTTAGAAATTCAGAAAATAATAAATTGTCCTTTCCCATAGGCTTGTGAATTGCAGGGCGTCCCATAGATACCTTTAACATTGAAGATTTTCAAATGACCCCAAGGATCCGCTTTAATTTGAACACTGTTATCTGTTAATAGTGTTATGACCGTTACCATGTTTCTGGAGATGTTGATGAAAGCTATGTATTGTATGCATACCAACCTGTCATTCAACTCTGGCTATGAGACAAAGCAGAGCAGAGGAGATTGTAGAATATCAGAAGTGGATTTGTAGAAGACAAATCAAGAATAGAAACCATATACATTGTCAGACCAATACCCTGGAGTAGGAATCACACTGGATGAGGAACTATGTACCGGTAAGCCATTTCATATATGACAGGGAAACCAGAATAAACATTGGCACAGGAATTTCATTTAACCCTCTCCATGCAAATGGTAACTGGAGATGCCATAAAGGGCTGTGCCTGTGCCTAATCCAGCAGGGAGAGGGTTAATTGATTAATGTTATTACTAAAATAAAAATAGTTTTTCCTTATAATTTTAACATATTTATTTGAATCACTTTTGATTGATTTAATGCATTACGTCAATGCAGGAATATTTCATCCATACCCGACACTGAATATCATAAAAGTCTAGTTTAATTGTGAAAAAAAAAATCAGACATATATTCAAAAATGTTATTGGGGACATGCTCAAACAGTTTTAGTTCGCAGCCTATGATTCTCAGGACTGGTGGTTTACCATTGACAGCAAGACATGACATGGACGCAAATCACAAGACAAGCTACACATTTGTAGCTCATACGCCGTACTGCCTCCACTCACAACGGTATCAACACTCTCAAGCTTCTCCCTCCACAAACAAATAGACATGGGTGCAAACATGTTACAGTTAGCAGTACATCATACTTTCATGTCAGCGCAAAACAATTACATTAGTTTGATCCTTAGGACAAGAATATTTTTCAATATGGCTGATGTGATGACTTCATTGAGCCATCTACATGAATGGGTAAACAATATAGTTGATGCTACCATGGTCGGCTTTATTCATAAAGAACAATCTTGCTATTCCTAACATGAAAAGCAAAGCTCTATAGGATCCATTCATAACTGCATGCTTCAAAAGTGCATTTCCTTGCTCGTAGACTTATCTTGATGTTAATGTAATGTTGGTATTACGATTTGCAATAATTTAAGGATTTGGAATTATTTGAAAATAATCTATGATGAAAATATGAAGATGTGCACAGGTTAATTCACTCATACTATATGTATCATCTGATGTTCAGAGATTATCTAATGGAAGCTAAGGACATAGGTAGGTCTATATGTCTTCCTGATGTAAAGAAGATCCACTAGCTGTCGATGCTATGGCTTATATAATCCATCTCGGAAGTGTAATCATAAGAACTTCTTTACTTGATACAGTGATAAAGTGAAAGAAATGCAACCCCGCATTGACACGACTTCTTGTGGCATCCATTAGGAACAACATAAGAGTCCTATTATATTTCCTTATCCTAGCGTTTTTCTATGAGATGAGTGGTAAAGAATCTACTCGTTTTCATTTTGCTAAGAAATTTGGCAGAGGACTCATTAGAACATCTGTTTGCTACATATTATTGAAATTCTAATTCTATGCTTGCTTCAGCATGGACTGGGATTTTTTAAGATTTACTACTAGTGTATATTTTACAAAGTATTGAAATAGAACATTTTGTTAAGTATCGAAATAGAAATGTAGTAATTTCAAAAGTGCTGAGGGGAGACAAAATACGAAATGTAGTGTAGTTAAGAAAGTAAATGACTTCAGGGGAAAAAGAAACAAGATATGTTGAAACTGCCAAAAGAAGTAAAATGCAGAGCAAATCCACATGAACCAACTTACTTCTTCGTATAACGGCGATTATGAACATGCCTGAAAGGAAGTATTACCAAGATGCACAATATTCATGAAATCAGGCCTCAGATAGACACAATCAGAATAGGACAGACATAACCCTATCAGGGAAACAACAAGCTAACATATTCTAAAGTTATAGAAGAATAAAGCAATGTAAAGTAGAAACATCAGGGATGTGGACGGGGAACAACAACTGACAGTGAACGTTTCATCTATTAGAGACACAATGTCAATATTTTCACACCAAAATTTCTCCCACTAAATTATGGTTGCCATATAATTACAATTTCTGAATCATTACAGATTCTGAATGATCTATGGAATAGGGCTGCTTGATTTGAGCCGGCTAGGTATGGCGTATGCTGCTTATGTCACTTATGTGGCTAGACTGTTTTATTTGCAAGCCAACCGGCTAATTTCTAGCCGACTTACGCCGGTATCTGGTGACTGGTGCATTCCAGCTGGAGAGAAGTCGTCCGTTTTTGTTGTATTTGCACTTTCAGTCACATGACCATACTCTCGAACCAGAAAAAGCGGCTAGCCGGGTTTAGGCAAAAGAAACGCAGCTAACGGTTATCATAACTAGTGATTATCTCCCCTTGATATCCTTGGAATATCTAGTGTCATGATATCCAAAATAAGTAATTAAGTAAGTAATGCCTCCCAAGTATTAATGGTTCATTTTATTGTAATGATGTATCTAACAGAATAGTGTATACAGTTATACTCATATTATACATATGGAGTTTATCAATGTAAATATAAAAAAATATATAAATAAACAACAAACCATTTTACCCAAAGCACAATAGAAATTACTGGAAAATGTTCTAAACATTTGAAGATATTTCACATTAGTAATTACCCTGATTCTTTGGGATGGCTCCGCACTATGTGAATAATCTTCCCTGGTGGGAATAGCGGAACATGGGCAGATAACGCAATGGCGGAGTCACTGGGATGAGCTGTGACGTCACGGTTCAAGTCTAACTGGGATCCCTTCCGTCCCATGTAGTCTCCACAACAGCAGAACACACCCTCAGAGATGATCTTCCACTGCAAGCAACATGACATGGTGAATGACTGTCTGGAAGATAACTTTCAAAGTTGACATCTATTTATGCTTTACAGGCATGACAACAGATAACTGTGACTTTAGCAGAAAATAAGGCTGGGTTGCAGGCCCCGAACCACATCCAGGGTAAATTCATCAAACCTGAACAAATAAATCAGTGGGTTTCCGCAGATTGCGACAAATTCCCATACATGGTTTTGGGGTCCTACAAAAATCTCAGTTGAATGAACAAACAGACCATGGGATTAGCCAAAAAGAGCATCTAGATGCTTGCTAGCCAATATTAAATGTTGTTTCTGAGATAATAATAAGGGGGTCAACAATGGGATGACATTGCAGTCGGTCAGAGACCATATACAGATCTCCGAGTTGATATACGCAGGAAAGAATACCTTTGGTTCTTCACTCTTTTTGATCATGTTGATGATGTCTGTTCTAAGTAATTCCATCTGTGGCAGCCCAATCCTGAAACAGTTACGCAGAGACAATGAAACAGTTTAGCCAGTTACACAGAGATAATGAACTAGTTTAGCCAGTTACACAGAGATAATGAACTAGTTTAGCCAGTTACAAAGAGATAATGAACTGAGATAATAGATGGCTTTTATCATCACTACATTTCTACATCATAGTGACTGTATTCTCCTTGTAAGCTTAAATGAGTGAGTGAATTATTGTTTTATGTCACAGAGGGAATCTTTCACCTATATGTTACGAACTTAACCCATACGTGACGAAAGAACGCTTAAATGAAAATACTCTGCTAGTTCACACTTCCAATCTCTCAAATTGACGAATGTGTCGCAAAATTAGCGAAACATACCTGGGCACCACGTCCTTGCCGACCACCACAGATGTGATAAAAAACTTGGTGGCCTCGACACAGGATAAACTGTAAAATAAACAGCCAGGTTATAACAAGGCTTGGGACAGGTATCAACAGACTAATGAGATCTACAGTTATCTCACCAAACTTCGCTCATGTAAATACATGAACTCTAAAAACAAATGCATACATGGACAAAGTATGGATAATTTCAAAATGAATTCTGCAGTTTCCTCCACCATATTAACATTCCTACTGCTGAAGACCATTGTAGATTAATCCAGCAGTGAAAGAGTTAAGGATCTTCCTGTCAATTCCTATAGAGCTGTGATTGTATTGTGAATTCAACATGGACAAGACAGTGAAATCATACACGTATTACATCTTAACATTGTTTTCCCACTCTATTCTAAGAGAAAATAATTTGTTGTCTATTTTATTCTTAGTCATCATTTTACCACATATCATATCCTTTTCATACCAAAGAAATGAGTCGTTCTTGATCATGATCAAGAAAATATTTAATTAATTTACTTTTATGTTCATATATCCTATTCACACAAAAAGAAATGACACAATCAATATTGATCAAGAAGCTATTTAAGATTTCATAATCATATTCTAGTCGTATCCAAAGAAACGAAGCGATCAACATGATTAAGAAAATATTAAAGGTCATCTAGACCTAAGATATCATAAAAAGAAACGGAAGTGAAATGAATATCAAAAACAATATATTGATCCTGATTCTTGAAGTCTTCGATGACATGCACCACAAAAAGCATCATCAAATTTCATCTAAGATTTTCCAGAGCTTTCATGGACAGTGCCAGATCTTATTAGCCTCAGCGCACAAATTACCTCTAATTATACCAGCTAATTGGCAGATAGCTGACCAGATAAATGACCGCTGACACTAAAAACTTCCCTAATTACCTCTTTCATCACGAAAATTGGTCAACTACCGACAAAACTAAAATGTCCTCGACGACTCCCAATACCAAGAACATCTTTAATAGCGGTGAACAATCGGCCATGAAGACGGATGTCTAGACTATTTAATGTAATGAATGTGGATACAGAGTAACAAACAGAGTGTTCTCCAAACTCCTGTCATTAAGGGCTGTCAGCGTGTGCTTATTTATTTATCTCCAGGCATGTCGTGAGGACCTGATTGCGTTGGCCAATATTGGAGCACACCGTAGCCTTCGGCTCAGTAGTAAACTATCTGTAATGGGGGGTAGAGAAGAACTATTGATTATGTGAGAGAATAGCCGATTGTAACGGCGGAACATTATTATGGTTGAACAGTGTTGTGGTTGCACAGTGTTGTGGTTGCACGGTATTGTGGTTCGTATGACGGACAAGCTAGGTCATCGTAATACAATGTAATGCAAGATGGCACATGTTTAATGATCCGATCGCTGATCAGTTTAAATGATATGGCTTGATGCGGTGCATTTACTGCTTTGACACTTCATTGTTCGTTGAAGGGGAAAATGCTCTGGATTTAATAATATTGATTATATAAGTACTTGTCATATGTCTCACAACAAATGATGCATAACAAATAATGCTTAATAAATAATATATGACAAATGTATAACAAATGATGTGAAACAAATAAGTGAATACTGCCCTCCCCAGTGAGTTGAGGTCAAGCTAGTACATGTATTGATCCACTGACCAGGAGAACAACACACTTTGTGTGTTTTGAGTATAGGCTAGGTTGTAAGTACTACATAATATATACTGTAAATCACTAATTTAATATGTCCTCTAGATTTTAGACATAATGCATTAAACATATCTTTTCCAATTTGTATAATGTATTTGTACAAAACATTATGTATGCTTAACTCATGATTAGCAATAATGACAATGTCATCACATTTCAACAGTGTTTTTCAATAAAAAAAAATATCAGTACCAATACTACACACCTGTTGCAACTGCAGATAAATCAGTAAGAATCACCCACAATATTTTTTCTTATTTTTTTTCTCTCAAGATTTTGTTAGGTTAGGGCAGGGAGAAACCACCTGTTTCCAGAGGATAAAGGTTTACTGTCGTTTACAATCGTGAATTGATAGCTTTCTAAATTGAATTGAACACCGAACAGTAGTGCCTTTATCCCCATTCTAACATGACTACAAAAACTATCAAATTCCACCGGAATATATTATAACAATGGTTAAGATATTATCAGTATTTCAATTGCAAATTAACAGTGCCTGATTTCATTGGAAAAAAAACACAATTAAAAAAAATTAAAATATTGTGGGTGATTGCACTTGCAACAGGTGGGTAATATATGTTGTAGGTTATTCATACAAGTCATGTTACAATCACAGATGCCACTAACAGTATGCCCCACCTGATGAGTCCACCGGGTGGAGAGAAAGCATAGCAGTGCAGGGTGGGGTAGTGTGGGTGCAGCATGATGGCCAGGATAGCAGCTGTCCCCGCCCCCAGGGAGTGGCCTACCAGGGTCAGGTCATACTTCTCTGTACTTCCTTCCTGTAACAGCAATGTCAACCATTGGCATCGGAATCACGTACATCAGTGTACAGTCAGTCAACAATATTTCCAACAAATCTTGCCTCAGAACTGATTTTAACTTTTTCATTTGAATTGGGGGTAAAGAGTTGCTTTCAAATTATTTTGCTCATCTCACAGATTTTTAGTTTTAAGTTTGTAGGAAACCTGTACAACCTGTAGCATAGAGTGTTGCAGTAAACCAAGGATGACAACTGTACTGGAACATTACAGACAGCACGTCATGTCATGATCATGTTGGCAAATTAACTTCCACATATATTGATGCCTTACCCTCAGGGTACGATTTAATCTCTGGATTCTGAAATAATAAGTTCTACCACTGTGCTGCCACCCACCTCCTCAGAACTGCCAAATTTATTCGTAACTTTACTAGATAGGTCCTCACCTCCGCCAGGGCAAAAGCTTTAGGTATGATGGAGTCCTCGTCCAGCTTCCTCTTGATGTAGACAGCAGCCTGTACCATGCCCTTGTGACCCTGCCAGTCCTCTATGGGCGGGGTCAGGGGGAGGGTCTCCGCCTCAGCTTTCAGGTCAGTCAGTACATCCTGGTGACCACAATACATTGTATTTACTGTCTATGTAGGCATCTACTCAAGGTATGCCATAACTGGAAACAAAACCAGTATGTCCTCCTGTACGAAATGGCAAGTGAAACTTAACTACAACCTTAGCAATGGTATAGTATATTGCTTAGTTTGGAGATACAGTGCTCCCTCAATATAACACTGAAGTTGGGATCCACGACATGCCACCCACGTTATAATACCAGCGTTATATCAACAATTATAATTGTTGAAAAAAAAATGCTTTTTTTTTTAAAATGGGGTCCATGTTGGATACTGCATTGTATGCAAATCTGCGGTGCATCAGAGGGCGTTATATCAAGGGAGCACTGTAGTTAACTTAGAGTTTCAACGTTTCATACAGGAATCTTTTGGAGGTCACCACAATACATTGTATTATTGATGGTGCAGTCATGTACTCCTGCTATGCAGTACATCTGTCGTAACTGGATTCAAACTGGGAACTATTGAGCACTTACCTGTAGTGAGAGAGTTCCACGAACACAGACTACCACCTTCTTGCGAGAGTGATCCAATGCCACGAAGAACGGGGTTTCACCAATCTGAAAAAGTATGAAAATGTTCAATGTTCAATGCTTTTATAGCAAAAACATCCAACTAGAATTGATTGTAGAAATAACATGCCGATTGCTTTGCAGAACAAAATGCCAACATGACACGAATGACATTTTTACATAAAATTAAAGTAATACCAGTTCCTGCTTAATTTGTTGCCTCCCTATAGTAAGAAGTTTTACCTAGTGGTAGGCAAGAGAGGTGCTTAATAAAGCAATCCATGTAATTGCATTTATTGTGATTAACCCTCTCCCTGCTGAATTAGGTACAGCATCTGCTCTTTAAGACATCTCTGGTTG
The DNA here is from genome assembly GCA_032361785.1 of Lepetodrilus galriftensis. NCBI lineage: Eukaryota > Metazoa > Mollusca > Gastropoda > Lepetellida > Lepetodrilidae > Lepetodrilus > Lepetodrilus galriftensis. The sequence goes on from JAUTBZ010091542.1 coordinate 8,389, forward strand.
CCTCCAGCATGGAGAGATTTACTCCGGCAGGGAGAAGAGTATAAACATTGCAACAGTGAAAACTGAAAGATGTTGGTAAATACATTGACATTTTACATAATTGGGGCAACCACGATGTCCAATCTATGACGCTATGGAACGTTGCTGACTTACGTCCACGTGGTATGTAGCGTAGATGACATCCACGTCCTGTAGGCCGCTGATGCTGCGGAGAGCGGAGAAGCTGCACAGACAGCAGTTGTCGTCGATGACGATGGCGCTACGATTCTTTCCACAGCAACAGCAACTGTCAATGGAAACATGTAGTTGTGATTCAGATTGAGTACAGTTAACCATCTTCCTGCTGAAGGCAATCGGATATGCCCTAATGAGCAGTACCTGTGCCTACTCCAGCAGGAAGAGGGTCAATCTGACAATGGGATGAGCTTCAGATCACAGTGCCCACTAATAGCATAGATCAGAGCACACACCAATATCACAGTTACTGGAGATTTGATGAAATAAGTAATTTGGTAAGGAACTGAGGAAACCTGGTAAGATGAGTATTACTTGAGTTGAATTAGCGTTTAACATCTGCGTACAGAATAGCTGAAATAGCAGATGGGGCGAGCATTACTTAGTATTCCTTTTATGTTCTAAGCTTTGCCTGTCCATAGCAATCAGGCATGACAACAAAGAAAAATACACACGAGAAAATGAAAATGAAAATTAATCTCTGATAAAAATTAATATAAAGTTTTTATGTTTTTTTTTAAAATGAAAAATAAGATAGGAATCCATAGAGTTTAATCAAGGCAAAAGGCCTAGAGAGACCAACTATTTCCAATCCTTACCTGAGAAGCGGCACGAGCCTGCACAGCCAGGTCCCGGGGTTCATCATCATGGTGGCGGGCCAGCCGTACGCGGCCAGGGCAAACTTCATGTAGTGTATGACCTGGCGGTACTCCTCCATCACGGACGGCACGCTGAGCTGCAGGAACTTGGTGTGTGGTGTGATGGGCACTCCGGACAGGTACTGGTACACATCATTGCTGCCCTGGAGGAGGAAGAGGAGGATGGTGAGGAGGAGGAAGAGGAGCAGGAGGAAGAGGAGGATGAGGAGGCGGAGGATCAGAATAAGGATGATGATGGATTATGTGGAGGAGGTCTAGGAGGAGGAAGAGGAGGAGGAAGAGGAGGAGGAAGAGGCGGAGGAAGATGTCGACATGGGGAGGATGAAGATCAGAATGAGGATACGGATGATAATGATGATGATGTGTAGGAGGAGGTGGATGAGGTAAAGGATTGAGAGGAGGATGATCAGAATGATGATGATGATGATGATGATGATGATGATGAGGAGGAGGAGGAGGAGGAGGAGGAGGAGGAGGAGGAGGAGGAGGAGGAGAAGAAGGAGGAGGACGAGGAGGAGGAAGATATGGATGAGGATCAATGACCTTGAGATATGGCAGCTTAAACCAAGTTTAGCAACATTTTCTACAGGATTACTAGACTACTGGACTATGTAATGCATGTTTCTTACTTTGATGAACATATAACCATATTGCTATTGGACAAGCCATAATATAAATGTTATTTCTAATATTCAGGGTTAGAACGGCTTTCACAGCTTGTCATCATGGCAGTAGACCTACGAGCACTGGTGAAGTTCAAGTACAGATGAACCAAGAACGGTCACCGCACTGTAATTTACTGTGTCAGAAAGATAACCTCTGCAGAAATTGATGTACGGTCCCTGGGGCTGCGTTCAAAATTATTTCACTTGAATCTCAGCTGGTCTGTTCAGGAAAGGATACAAACTGGTGCCACCTGTCGAGTGTTACGTGAGTGGAAGTAGACCTGGGAGCACTGGCTCAGCACAGATAAACCAATGATGATAATTAACTGTCAGAGTTGTGTCATGTCATGAGTGCACTGAGTGAAAGTAACCCAAGGACATCGATGCCAAGGCCTTTACTACCAACCAGTGCACTAAGACCATGCTTTGAGACATTAATTATTTTTCATTGAAAAGATAATTTGTATCATGAAATAAAACGATTAACTTTCTTTCTATTTTTTTTTCTTCTTCACATATCCTTGGTTCTTATGTTTATGGATAAAACAAACATTAATTATAATAATTATATTCAATACCATTAAAAGAAATCTAGCTGTGTCTCATTTGACATATAATTTCAGTAGACCATAGTAAAATCATCAGTCTACAGGAAATTATTCTCAAATGTATCTCCTAAAAATGTAAAAAACACAGATAAATATTTAAATTTGTTAATTGATGATTGGATAATGAAAAAAAAATGTTTAACAGTTCCAACGAAAGAACTTTGTCCTAAATAAATAATATATGTGTCAGGCAACGCTCATTCCTCGTCACGCAGGACCATGTGTTTACCTGACACACAATGTTTGCCATCCGCTGCTTTTGGAATTTCCGCAACAATACGAGGCCTGCGATCACATCAGACGGCACGACGTCCAAATCCCGGAAGAATTCAGTAAAGAGCTGTGCGATCTCTGCAATGGAGTTCTGAAAAGAAAACCGATAAAATATGTAATATTCCGGTATATTGACAAAATCAGATCCATTAGTTCACACGGAGATACTCCCTACAATAAAACACTGGGCATTGTGTAATGGAACACAATTTCCAGTCCCATAGGAATAAGTTATTCATGTGGTTTGCAGTTCATGGTGTTTGGAGGTGAACAAGAGCGCCGTCACTGGGGACAAGGGAACTCACTGCTTCTTGATAGTAGCAGATTAGGTCAGTCTGTACAGAATAAATTACCTCTCTCTCCCTGCTGGATTTGGCACAGACAAAGCCCTTTAGGACATCTCCAGTTGCCTCCAGCATGGAGAGTGTTAAACAAGAACCCAAGTGCATCCGGACCAAATAGTTAACACGTACTACGTATGCTTCTAGATTATTGACAGAATCTTCATTGAATTATCACACAAGAACCTCTGGGACATTCGTGACCACCAATTGTTTTTCCAATTTTCCAATTTCCAATTACAGACAAGGAGGAAAAAGAACTTGAAATAGTTCCCTCTGACATATTTCCAATTTAAAACTTCAAATGTGCCTGCTACTTTAACATTTTGACATGAATTTTTAACTTTACTTTCTCCAATTAAAATGTAATGATCTTTTAATAGAAAATTAGGCTCCCTCTGTGTGAAGCACAGGCAGGCTGTGTCCAAGACATTGGGTCCGATTTCAGGAATACAACGGAAACTCGCACAGGGATACAACTGAAACTCGCACAGGGGTACAACTGAAACTCGCACCATTCACACTATTAAGCATTAAAGAAAGTATCACAAAATTAATTAATTCTGAATTCAAGTAATGTTTTATGTAGATAATAAATGATTCACCATAAAACATTACGATCAATTTGTACAAAACACTAAATGCCATTATTTATTCAGTATCAATCATTTGGTACCGATAATGTGGTACCGTATTAATTATTCACAATAAAAATCAAGAGAAAGTATTCACGTGTACATTTTAATGGGTGAGAAATTCTACAATAGCTTTAGACAAACTTGTAATTAGCTTTTGGATATTTATATCCATTGGTAAAGAGCATAATAACAAGTATAAAATGTAATTGTTCAACTTATTAAAATTTGATTGCTCCGATGAATAAAATATTTTTGGAATCTGGTCTGGCACTAGCTTGCCCATCTCAAATACTCCTTACAATGCGTCAGTTATATACTACTATCTTTACAACTAGTTCAGTCTCTATTTCGTTCCTAGTATAAAATCAACTTGCTTTAGGCCAGCAATGGTGCCAAGTACAGCAGTGAACATTCCTGCATGCAGACATCCATAGAATGTTTCTATCAGTGTTTACCACTCTTTGCTCATCAGAATTCAGCACTGGACCAACATTGAGTTAATATCCATTACATAATATCCGTTAATATCCGTTACAGCAAGGGCACTCCTCACCAGAAGCATGTACAATCTACATACAACAGCATTCATCTCACTATTGAGATTTAAAGATAATACAGAATGGCTCTTATTGTTGTTTATATAGATTTATATTCTTACCTTTCTTGTTTATCATTTATCAACGTACATATTATGTTTGGGGACAATATCATGATGAGAAATACTGTTATGATAAATGGCAATCCTATGAAGTACAAGTATTTTGATTGGCTGACTCGAGTAAATATAATACATGTATTAGATTGGAACATGAATGTTATCTGACGTGCTCTGCAGTACAGGTATTTTGATTGGCTCACTTGGGTAAATTTGACACTAGTTCAGAAAAAAACACTTATCTATGATAATGCATTGTGAATTTTTCAAGATGGAAAATTGAACATTTTAGAAGTGAAAAAAGTAGAATCTCAAGCTGAGAAGTAGATCTTTTTTCTTTACAAATGATTTAAATTTATAAAATAATTCAACAAAATTTAAACCTGTCTGTTACTCAAGGAACACATGTCACAATGTGCTATGATTTGATTGATTTATATTTTGATTTAGTGCTTTACATCGCAGCAGGAATATTTCATCCATATGCGATGACACAATATTCTATAAAAACAGGTAACATGAATAGAACTAGACATTCGCCCAGCAACCCGATCCATTTCTACTAATGTTAAAGGTATCCTATGGGCTGGTAGAAATTTTGTTTTATTATTTAGATAATTATTCGGGCGAGTATATGTTTAGAGATAAGTTACATCCCTGAGGTAACTGACTGCAATTGAGTTGTGGCTAGTTAAACCATGATGCTATCTACATTCCTATAGTTTCATGATAGTGACTGCTTAAAAACCTGATGACAATCTGTTAGATGTGGGATGAGAACCCAGGACAGCCATAGTATGACAAGTATGTATGGTGGGATTCCAATTTTGTAACTTTCAGGATACTGTATAACTTAGAGTAATCAGGTGTCATACAAGATGCTCCTATTGGTCTTGGCCAGTCAGGCTACCCCTTCGACTCGCTCGGTAGAGCGTTGGACAATCCAGCAACTCGGCTTCGAAACCCAGGATCATCATTATTCTATTTCAATGGGGACCAGTAGGAGCAACTTATACCACACCCGGTTACTTTAGCACAATACCACAACAGTGGTAGCCTATGTGCTGACATAGTGGTATTCTTGCCTTGTTTCGTCCCTTTCTCTCCACACAGCAACACAACAACTGCAGGCGCCGGTCCCAGCTCTCCTCGTACGCTCTAAATGCCTTCCTGAAAGCACAACACCCTTCAGTGAAACTCTCAACACCAACACAGCAGTCGATACGGTCAATTTCACATCAAAGTAATGCTGCATGCAATGCGGGGGGGAAAGGACATTTCAATTTATTTGCAAAGATAACATCATACAATTATCGATAGAACAATTTCAGGGTATTAGAATGCACCTTTCAAATCCATTATGACATTCCTACACGTCATCACTCTAATGTGTATCACAAACTATGGAAGACATTCATGAAGCTCTCGTTTCTGCTAGACGGCCATAACCCTCTCATAACTGGGTCCAGGGCATTATGTATACGAAATCCTCAGATTACAAAGGGTAATGGTCTTGTAGTGGACACGTGAGCTTCATGACAAGCAGCCATGACATTTAGTGAAGGTGGTCAGAATGAGATGTTGTATGCACATAAGAAAATGTAGTTCAATTTCAATAGTCATGTTCTAGCTACATCTGTATCAGAGTAATGGGTCTTGCATGATATACAGGTAAGTGGTGTATACTACTAGACAACCTTACAATGACCGGCCTGATACTGATGTCAAAAGGACAAGGCATGGTCAAATATCGGTCAAAAGAACATCTCATGGTCAGATATTGATATCAAGAGGACAACTCATGATCAGATAGTGATGTCAAGAGGACAACTCATTGTCAGATAGTGATGTCAAGAGGACAGCTCATGATCAAATAGTGACGTCAAGAGGACAATTCATGGTCAGGTAATGATTTCAAGAGGACAACTCAAGCAGTACATACAACTACAGTGGACATGGTTATGACCAGATGCAAAAGAGTTAGAGCAGGATTCTGATCTACTGGTTACAAGGTGCTGCAGTAACAGCTAACAGTCTCGAGACTGCAGTTGCTTCACATAGAACTGTGGAAACTTGTGAGCAAACAGGCAAGACAGTGGATGTATATCTGAAGAAAGATGCAGAATTAGGAAGGAGAGCAGAGTTTAAGGATTATTGACAAGACACAGAAACAGAAGCAGATATATTCCTGATAAGGTGTAACTTGAAGAGGGTTGTAGTGCGAGTGTTGCAATAGCAGACTGCTGGGGAATCAATATTCCTATCTCAGATAGTTCTTAGCAGATATCTTATGAATATCCTAGTATTATGTGCTTGTAGTCTTCAATGTCCTTGGCAGATATCTTATGAATATTAAAGCATTATGTACTTGTAGTCTCCAATGACCTGTCTTCCCTTAAGCAAGGGGATATGGCTTAGGAAAAATCTGATCTTGTAAATGCTTCTCTTATATACCATCGAAGCATTTGCAACTTTTACATAAACCTGTGGTTTGAAGATTTACAGGAATGTTCAGGTGGTGAAATCTGGTAGGACCTGATAATTCCAAATGTAACTCACAAGATTTGCAGTAGACGGTGCTCCATATGCTCAAACAGTATAAACCTTAAATTCTCAGTTTTATTCCAATGCATGCATACGGTAGTTATTTTCCTAACTTTATGAGCATAGCCATTGTATTGCCAATAAATATACATACAGTATGAATGAAGAACAAATTTAATTGCATTGAGACATAGAATTGTGAACAGTTCCAATAAATATCCAAATACATATACAAGTGTATACAGCAGTGTTAAGAAAAAAAGTGATTAAATGTAAAGCAATAGAATGGTTATTCATAAATCTAAAATTGACAGTGACTTGTGAAAATAAATAAAACGGCTATTGAATAAATTATTAATTATTAATGCCATATTTAATGGACAGCTTCATATGATGCCAATGTTGATGCATATTAAGATTAGTAAAAATAAAATATTTTGGATTTCAATAACAATAACAATTTAACCAAGTGTATTCACACTCATTGCATATTCCAAATCATCCAAATAAACTTATAGGGATTGTGTTAATATCTTGTACTTCAAGTTAAAGAATAAAAAAGTGACAGTTTTCCAATGATGTGAGAGTCATTCCTAGTGCTGACGTACAACTTACAGTAGTCCAATCTTTCTGCTATTCAAAGGAACCACTTTAGTTTTTGTTATTCAAAGGGCTAAAGCGAGTGATTACCAAGTTCAAATTCATGGAAATCGTACTGGCCTAAAGTCCAAGGAAGGGTAATGAATCCTCACCAGAAACAGCAAGGTCCCAATGACATGAAGCATTTTTGAGAACAATTTCATGGTGAATTCACATTTTTCATTGGAATTTGAATGAAAAACCTTTTAGCATAGAATAGTACTTAGTTCTGTAACCTTGAGGCCAAGTCTGTGTCAATGTGACCTATATTTGAGGGAGGGAGTGGGATAGATGAAGGTAACAAAAAAAGGGTCCCTTAAAGACTTGTTGAGCTTTAGGTTGATCTGAATGGAAACCATCATGGTCTGTGGAAATAACTACAGAAACCGGTGGACTGAGCGACAGAGATTCACTATGGATCAATGATCTGCCATGGGTCCGAAGGAAGGTACAACTTTCTGGATTCCTCGAAGACCATCGAGACAGGATGTGTTTATCTGGGAGGCTATCAATGTCAGGACTAGGACATGGGTGCCAATTTGCCGGTGCAGTGAAGATCAAAGACCCTGGCTGAAGGGGTTCAGGATGATGCGCTGAAGACCCAGTCTAGAGGGCCATACACATTGCAGATAAACATATCTTACAGGACCGAGATAAAAGGAGAAGCTATGAATTACTGATGAGGAATGCTCTGAGGTCAGTCCTGCAGTGTTAACACAATACATGTTCTTGCATTATTTGAATAGATTGATATGTGTGTTGATGGAAGGAATAGAACTGTGAATACGCAATTAGGACAAAATCTTTGAAGGACATATGGAACATGTTCTGCTTGCTGCACCATGAACCATGATGATGGATCTCACTGTGAGCGTTGATGTCACAGCTTAGTGCTATCGGTGATACAATTCTAAAAGCTTGAAATGGAATTCTAATGCAATGAGTGTTGGTGTTAGGCCGGTTTGGAAATCAATATGTTTTTTCAATGTGCCAAAGACTGAAAGAATCATTAGATGCAGACTGTCAATTCCAGATAGCAAATGTCACACAGAGGGGACAGAAATATATACATATTATTCTTCATCTTTCATAGGTTAATAAATAGTGATGAAATAAGAACACAATACTTAAAAGAACGGTTACCACATGAATAAATGAATTGGTGATTAAGGGGAGACATGGGTCCAAAAAATGAAATTTTTATTTGCACATATTTACTGTTTTATTCTAATGGATATGCATTATAACAATGTAACAATATATTTTGACGCGTTTTAAAGTTTGTGAAATCATCC
>JAUTBZ010091653.1:0-16934 GCA_032361785.1 Lepetodrilus galriftensis
TCAAATCTTGGTAAAGAAATGGCCGAAACGGATTTTGTTTTTAATCCTTATGTTGGTAAACTTGGCGGTCAATATAGCCTTTACATGGATTCATATAATGTAACGTCTAATGCTATTATGGTTGGTTATCGTGGTGCGCATCCTTGGGATGCTGGTATTTATCATTGTCCGTATACTCCGCTACAAATGTATACAGCAGTAGATCATGAATCAATGACACCTGTCATGGCGTACAAAACACGTTATGGTACAGTATCAAATCCTTGGGTTGAAAGTACTCCAGGCGTTAAAGATGCTGAAACGTTAACACCAAATGTCAACGGGTATTTCCGCAAATTCGCTATTACTAATATTTAATATTAGGTTTTACGAATACAAATTAATAAAACCACCGGCATTTACTTGTCGGTGGTTTTATAGCATAATAACTATATGAAAGCTTGCTCACAATGTGGAATAACAAAACCAATTACTGACTACTACGCTAGGGGTGCTCAGTGTAAAATTTGTATCAAAAGTAATGTTAATAAATATCGAAAACATAACATGAAAAAATGTCAGGACAGAGTTAAAAACTGGCAGACAAAAAATCCTATCCATCGCAAACTTGCAGACAAAAAATATTACAATAATAATCGTGATAAAATTATTGCTCGATCAACTCAATGGCAAACCGATAATCCAGAAAAAGTAAATGAAAAAAGTAAACAATGGAAGAAAAACAATAAGGGCGTGGTCAATGCGTTAACTGCACAGTATCGTGCTCAAAAATTAAAAGCAACACCACCCTGGTTTCATTTGGTAAAAGATGAAGTAACGGAAATTTATAAAAAATGTGCTGAACGTTCAGAATTAACAAACGTTCAGCACCATGTTGACCATATTATTCCGTTACAACATCCGCTTGTCTGTGGTCTTCATGTACCATGGAATTTACAAATTTTGGAAGGTACAGAAAATTTAATGAAGTCCAATAAATTTACTTGGACTCTGTTTCCTTAATATCAATTCTTAATTCATGAACACGTTGCACGGCTGTTTTACAATCACGTTCAGATTGTTTATACATTTTTAGTAGTGTCTTATATGATTCTTCAGCCTTAAAATTATTTCTTAAATTATTTTTTTTAGCCAATTGTAATTCTTTATATAATCTCACTGTAAGACGTTCATTATAAAATTGTTTTCGACAACCATCAAAAACATCCAATAAATATTTCATATTGTCAACAACAGTTGGCATGTTGAATGATCCCGATGTATGTCGATGATTTCTTTCGGTGTTTTTAATACCAGATACAATAAGGGCTATATCTTTGGTAAATTTATTAATTTGATTATTCAGTTTATGATGTAATATAAGTTCGGATTTATATAATTCATGTTTTATTGGAATATCTTTAAGCGTTTGTAACTCTATTTTAATAGCTTTAATATCACGTTGTAAAATAATATTGCGCCGTTTATAAAAATTATCAAATAATTTCATATTAATATCCTAAAAATTCTTAAATTTTTCGTTAATATCTTCTGCTGACATATCACAAAAAATATGTTCCTCAATGTCGCAATACGAAGAAGGCGCAATTTTTCCAGTTGTTGCATCAATATAACAGCTAAATTTACCTTCAGGTGATGATCGCAAGATTACTGAAATATCAAGACTATCTAACACGGAACCATATCTATCAATAAATGCTGTGTCCACGCTTAATGAGAACTTTTGATATATATCCATTCCATCAATATGTGCTTTGATTTGTAACAATACATCTTTCATTTCACTGTCTGTGTATACATATGGCTCAATATCAGAGCCACGACCGGTATATTTGTAACCAAGTAACAATAAAGGGCGGTCAATTTTAATCATCTCTTGAATAAGGCCAACAAATTCAACAAGCGGTAATAATCCAACAACCGTTTGGCCAACTAATTTTTTGAAATAATAATATTCTGTATCATAAACCGTTGTTAGTTTCTTACAATCCTTAACCGAATTAACAGAAACGCCAATAGCAGAAACACCAGCAATAATTTTATCAGTTTTCCAATCAGTCCCGTATGATGTAAAATTAACTGTCATATCTTCATCTGTACAATGTTGAATAATCTCTTTAAAGTGTGGATGATGATAAGGTTCACCGCCGCCTAATGCAATTTCGAAGGTACCCGCCTTTTTTAAATTTGTGATGATAATCTTAATATCCGCCAACGATGCATGTTTTCCGTGTTTAGTTGACCCCTGATAACAAAATGCACATCCATAACCACAATAATCAGTGATTTTCAAATCAACCAATTCTGGAACAATTGATTTTAAATATTCGCCGGACCTTGACCATCTAAATTTAAAACCGGTGCTTTTGTCAAACCCAACCAATACGTCTGGATTAATTTGAATAAAATCATACGTCCATGGCGTTATGGCATTACCATCAATTCCAAGAGTTGACCAACCTGATTCATCATCATTATCGTTACCACCATAAATTGCAACGTCATCATCCATTAGAAAGTCGTGCCAGAGCTCCATATCTATACCGCCAGGACACGTTGTTAAACCTCTACTAGAACTATCCACATAACCGGCGTATGGATCGTCATAGTTGTGTGGCTTGGCCGTCATATCAATATAATTTTGTTTTGATTTCTGCGAGGTTAACGTAAAAGTTTCCCAACCGAATTCGTTTAGTGTATCATTATCATCTATTTTATCACGGCCACGGCTTGACGTATGCAAAACAATAGAATGCGTCGAACTTGAGTTTGTAGCAAATCCATATCTAATACTTGTAAATGACATATTTATTAATCCGCGCTATTTGCATTTTTATAAAGAAGGTAAAAACCAACAATAAGTGTAATGGGCCAAAAAATTGTAGTCAACATAAAAATACCAAAAGATGGCTTTTTGGTATTTTTATCCAACAAAAGATATGTAACAATAACAGCAAAACCTATCATATACAAACAAAACATAATATTATACCTAACGAAAAAATTTAATTGGTTTATATGTCACACGTTTTTCAACTTCAATAACTGATATAATTTTTTTATTATCAAAATATACTCTAATAAAAAAACATGGATCAGGGCAATTCTTTGATAATGTTTCAGGCATTATCAAAAGTGTCCGAAAACTATGCTTATGACTTTCATTGGGCGCATCATAATAATATTCTAATAATTTAACAACCGATACTTTTGGAATCATTGGTTGGTCAATGATGTGACTGTTTAATAATTTTGTTAAATCATAATTTTCAATTATAAATTTAAAAATATCTTTTTTAAACATGTTTCATCCTAATATAAATGCTGGTTTTGATTTAGGCCGCGGGTTCTGATTATTATCATAATATTCAAAAACATCATAATATTTTCGTACAAGACCTTGTTTCTCAATATAATCACCACAAGTAGTATAATTTATTTGAACATGCTCAGAATGTGTTTCAGATTCTGTGTAAAATAATATCTTAGATTCTTTGGGTATTTTTTGTAATAAAATTATTAGATCTTCGGCTGTCATATTATTTCCTAAAATGGTTCACTATAGTATTTAAACATACCACTAAAGCCCACAACAAACATAACAACACATATTGTATTGATAAATATAAATAATTGAGTATGAATTTCTGTTGGTAACATATCATTATACAATGAAAACAATATAGATAAAACCGGTGATAAAATAACCAATAATGTGCTTTTAATAAACATCATTTTTAAGCGTCGTATTTGTCTATCAGTTAATTGAGTAATTATATTATAGCTAATCATTATTTCTAACCTTTATTGGATATGTCAAATAAAGTTGGTGGATTGATTGGTGTAGTGTATTATAATCATTTGCATAATTATCAATCTCAATGTTTGCCCTATCCAACTTTTCACTTAATATTTTATTTTCGTTTTGTAAATCAATAACCATATCAGCAAGTTTTCCTGGAAGTTGAACCGCTAATATATTTCTTTGAAGCGACGACATTATTTGTATTCCTTATGTAAAAATAACAATGTTTACGAATTCATTTACATCTTAAAAACACAATCACCGTTTTTGTCTTGAGCAATACTACCGCCCATATGCATTAAATATTCATCGTTATTTTTAGAATATCGGCACATAACAAGACCAACCATTTCTGGGTTGTATTCAATATTAATATTGCGCACAACAGACAGGCCTATTTTGGGCGGTAACATTTCTTTGATGGTATCATTAATAGTATCAATATCATTAGTTCCGAAAATTACTGTATGTTTTATAACACCTTCGTATTTATTACCTTTGATATTTATATTAACAGTAACAATCCACGTTTTCGGCGGAGTTTTATCTACCATGCGTATTTTCCTTATATGTTTATTATATCAACAAAATACTGATAAAATACTAATTACCGACACTTTTGATTCTATTAGATTTTGATTCTATCAATTCATATAACATTTCAGTGTTATTATTAATATCAATAGTCCAGCCATCTTCTAAATGATCGCGGAAGCATCCACATCTATTATGAAAATCTTCAGTTTCATACCAATTACAATGCGGTAAAAACGTTCTACCCTCTAGAATCAATGCTGTCGCGTCTGCTTGTTTAATAATATCAAGATGAAAGATTGAACTGTCAAATGTTAATTTATTAAAAAACTTTTCATATAACACTTTATCAAAGTCATTAGCCAGTTGTACAAACTTAGAATCACGATTACTTTGAATATAAGACTTAATTGGTGTTGCCATATCGCCAATATAAACCTCGTGTGCATCGTGTAGTAAAGCAGCCAATAAAATTTCGTCACTAGCTGTTTTATAGTTATTTTTTATTAATTCATGTACTAATAAACTATGTTGCAAAACAGAAAATGGTTCGGATGTTCCGCCATTATACCGGTTAATATTTGATAACCCGCGGGTAATATCAGACAATACAATTTGTTCGGTTGAAATATTATGTAAATCGATAGCTTTTCCGCTATAGGTATACATTAGATATTTGTCTTTATTACTCATCTTCATTTACCCTTATTTTTAAAATTTCATTAACAAGTTCTGTTAAGGTTTTGTCATCTATACGATCGGCAAATTTATTGCTTAATGTGGTTTTTAGTTTATCCTTAACAGGAACGTATCTTAAATATTCCTTAATTTCATCTAATACAAAGTCTGATATTGAATCAGAATCGAGAAGCTCTTGAGCATATTCAAGGCGTTGTGATTCTGTTTCTATTGGCATTTTATGATTATTTTTAATATCATATTCTACTTCTTTGTTAAGTGCATCGTAAAATTCAAATTTTGTCATTATACAGCCTCTAATAGTTTTTCCATGAAATAATTTAATCGGACACATAATTTATCGTAATCAGCATCAAGCGCCTGCTCAACACCAGTTAAATTATTAATGACCTGTTGCGCGTGATAAATGTATTTATAGATTCGTTTAGTTGTCCAATCTGGCGTGTTATCAATAATAGATTCTAAATTGGACATTTTATCGCACATTTTAAGAATCTTCTGACGATCCGTTTTTAATGGGCCATTTGTTATTTGTGCTAATTTTTTCTGTTCCCATGTTAACTTTGGGTCATCAGTTACCGATTGAACAAGTGTTGCTATCTCAATATTAAATTCTGATACCAATTTGGCATAGTTCGTGCATGTATCCTCAATCGTGTCATGTAAAACCGCAGCACATATAAGACTAGTATCCTGTGGTCTATAACATGACACAAGATATGCAACATGTATCGGATGATTAATGTATGCTGTTTTTCCATCATTGCGGGTTTGTGTATTATGTGCCTTTGAGGCATATTTATAAGCTTTTGTTAACATTTTGTTTTCCTACATATTGTTTAATTCGTTTTCATTAATATTATTAAGATTTACGGTATAAGGTAAATCCTCAATATTAAACACAAAAAACGTACCCGTCCTAATACAGTCATCCAATACGCGTTTGTTACAAGTATCATAAATTTGGTATGATTGTTTATAAAGATGTATTAATTCAATACTTGTATTAAGCTCCGCTTCTATGGCCTTGATAAATTCTTTATGTTTACCGCGTTTAAATTTAATCGCTTTAATTTTAATTGGTGACGTCATAAATTCTTGGATCATAATGTTTGTTCCATAATTTGCTGTTTATTGTATTGTACATCACCAATATGACTGACATTCGGTTTAGACTGTTTTAATACGCGAATAACTGAATAATCATTAAACATAAACTTTATGTTACATGAGACAAAAAATAATACATATGGTTTACCAGACAACGAATCTCTCATTGCTGTCATCGGCCCCATTTTATATTTTATAGTTTCAAATATACCAAAAGATATTGGGCGGTCTTCGGTCATAGAATCAAGTAATATCATAGGATACCCAAATAACATATCTTCACCATTTTCATCATATTGATGAATTGAAGAGCCGTCTTCAGTTTTAAGTGTTTTTACATATCTATAATCGCTGTATAATACAATAAATTTACAATATTTTCTCTTTGTTGATTCTATAGTATACACCAAATTAATAATATCATCAACACCATATCTGTCACTAAAGGAAATATGTGCCAATTTATTTGTTGTGTCGGCTGTTCTATCGAAATAATCATACGTTGGTACAGTAATAACAGGAAATTTGTCATTTTCTTGGTCGCGCATAGTGTGTGCCACTTCGTCAACAAAAAAATTATTTTCAACATTGTTCATTGATTTTAATGCTGTAGCATTACACGCTGGCATTGCATATAAATCTGAATTAGAAAACACGCTATAAAGTGGTTTTTGTTGAAGTTCACAAAAATCTCTAATTGATACTCTTGACTTTATCGACTTGGTAATTTTTCTAACAGTAAGAAACGGCACCGTAAAATTACCTTGGCGATCTTCATCACACATTTGTTTCAATATAGTGTCTTCACCCGTTTTGATAAAATCAATAAACGCTTCAAGATATGTGCCATGCTTTGTCATATTTAAATCGACCTTTATATATAGTTTTTTCAAGTGTGGTAAATGTTCTACTATCATGATATGTTACCGTTTTTCGGGGTATATCTAACAATTCTTGAAAATGATTAAATTCGTGTAATGTTTTACTCAATACTTGTTCAATAGTCAAATCAATAAATTTCATGTTATTATTATGAATTTCCGCAAATTTTTTATTGCGCATGTGACTACCAGTGCTATTGGTATTGAGTAAAACATTATCAAGATATAATTTAGAACTATCGTAATACGTTCGTGTTAAAACATATTTACCCCATGGCGCATCATACTCGGCACTATCTAACGATGGGTTACGTTTCCATTTCATATTGAATCCATTTTCTGATTTGTCTCATAAGCGCACCTTAAAATTTTCGCGCATTCTTCTTACGGTTGCACGCGGGACATCATGAATTGATCTATTTCCATGGCGGTTTTCAACAACAATAGTAGTAAACCTATATCCATAAAATTGTGCAAGTTCTCTGTATTTTTCCATTGTCCATTCTTCGACAAATGTATTTGAAACCGCCACGGTTTTCCAACCGTATGCTAACGCGTCTTTAGTACATGTCAAACAATAAGCATGCGCTTGTTTAAGTTTTTTTGGGTCGAATTTATATTCACCATTTTCAATAAAGAAATTATCAGCTTCAAAATGAATATCAGAAATTGTTTCCGCAAGAGTTGATTTACCGGCACCAGGAAGTCCGCGGACAAGAATAAGAGTGTGCATAATGAAAATCCTTAAATTATTTGTTATTTTCATTATATGCTTAAAACATTAACAAAATACTAAAAATATTAATTAATTGGAATTTTATTTAACGAATAAGATAGTGTTTCACGCTTCATACTATTTGTTCTATATGTCTTAAAAATGCTGTTTTGTGTTATATTATCAGGCACAAAATTTAGCACGAAATCCAAATTATGGTTTGATACTTCTGTATTATCATCATTTTCACCTATAAATCGCATTTCGGCTAACATGTGTTCGGCTGCCTGTTTAGCAGATTCAAAAAATAATATATAAGCCGTAATGTGATTAACTGATAATTCCAGAGACCATTGGTATGAAGGAAACATTTTGTTGTATAAATCTTTAGGGATTGTAAATAAACCAAACATAAAAATACCTTTATTTAATGAAGTAATATATTTATTATAAGTTAACTCTAACTAGATGTAAATATATTACTTCATAATTCATACGGTAATTAAATCTCTAATATTCCATGGATAACAATTATTAGAATCCAAACCAACATCAAGACAATTTTTGGCGCGTACTTTTGGTGTTTTATTATGGGTGTGTCCATAAAAATGAAATGAATTACGAAATCGACCGTTCCACTCATATATTGGATAATGAAATAATACGATTTTTTTATTATCAACATTTATCTCAAGATAATCATTCATACTTTCAAAATATTTTTTAAATTTTTCTCGGCGCATATTTTTATCGTGATTGCCAAATATAAAATGTTTTTTACCATTTAATCTTTGTAAAAAATCTTCGGTTTGTTTAGCGCTACAAAAACCAAAATCACCCAGAAAATAAACAGTGTCATTCTTTTTTACTACAGAATTATGTCTATTTACGATTTCATCATTCATTTTACCGACATCATTAAATGGCCTACTATCTGGACAAAATTTCAAGATATTTTTATGTCCAAAATGATGGTCTGATGTTACCCATATATTATTCATTTTCAAGACTTTCTGATGCTTTGTGATTATAAGTTTTTCTGTATTTAATAACAGAATTTAAATATCGTTGTCCAGCTTTTTCGCAATATTTAATTAAATGAAATCTATTGGTAAATATTGAACTGTGTCGTTGTTTTTTAATAAGATTCCACATTGAATGCGGAATATATCTAATTTGTGATGTTGTCCCGGAACATTTAATATAATATGCCCCAAACGAATCAGTATGTGTTAATGTTAGTGTAATACCAACATAATCATCTTTACCATTCTTAAACAACAATTTAGTTGGCCAATTATTGTGTTTCATTAAAAAATCCTCTCAACCACTGTTTCTTTTGTTCTTCGTCTAATTCAAAAAATTGTTTACCACTGTCGCCGTTAATTGCATCAATAACATCATAGAATTCTTCTTCAACCCTCAGTTTAACATGTTTGGGGTTGTCTTTAAGTAATTGTTGTAATTTGCTTGACCGCATTCGACTTAAAAATTTTATAGTAAGATAATATGGCGATTTGATTTTAACTTCATGTTTATTATTATAGCACATAAAACCTTCATGTGTAACAGTTTTAACATCGTTAAGAATATCACCAAGTTGCGTACGGTGCCAATTCGGGCGCTTGATATTATAAAAACGTGCCAAAGTATCAAGTTCTTCTTCTGTTGCATGATGATTATGTGGTAATCCTGGTACATACCATTTATTTTGGCGCATAGCTAGCAGATAACAGCCATGGGCTTCTTCGATAATATGCGGATCAGATTTATGGACGATTTCGAAAATATATGATTTATTTTTTGATAATTTAACAATTGATTCAATATCAGGAACACATTCTAACAAATAACTTTTTGCTAATTTAGCAAAATCAGAATCAATCGTACCTGTTGTCGATACAAGCAATTCACCATTGTAACAAGTAGCGCAAGCCATAAATCCATTTACTTTTTCAACTGCTATTACTTCATCAGTTAATGCAATCGGAACATTTTCAACTCTATACGGCTCGCCGTGATTAAAAACTTTTGTAAAAGGGCGCGCAATTATATTACCGTAAGCATCAACAATAGTCCCGCGCATCTCAATAAGAAAGTCATTCCATAAATCATCATAAAATACACGATTTTTATATTTCAAAACAAAAACGTTTGGTTTTGATGTATTTTTTAATGAAACAAGTCTTTCATTATCTTCAGCATAAGCCATGATACCATATGATATGAGTTTTTCTACATTTGCCATTATAATGCCCTAATAATTAATTTACATGTAAATTCTGGAGTTTCACGCAGCTGACTTATTTCTTTATCTAAAATAGGGTCAAATGCTTTATGAACATCAAAAATATTATCTAGTATAATATTTTGATGTTCCTTACAAATAGCAAATTTTTCAAAAATTTCAAGTATAAATTTAATAAAACCCGCATGAATATCAGCCTTAACTATATTATTATCAACCTTTGTTGTTTCAACAATATATTTTGATATTTTGTTATCTTCACATATAGATTTGTAATTCACGGTTACAATTACGTCATGTATTTTACTCATTATAATACCTCAAAAACAAAAATTACCAAGTAACACACTCTAATTTGTATAAGTCACATAGACCGCAATAATCTACACCTTGCTGGTCTGCGGGTGACATATTTTCTTTATTTAATTTATCACACCCCATGTCGTATTTAATGCTATTAAACATATTTGGATTACTGATATTATATTCACAATCAATACAACCATTAATATTGGTTGTTATTAGTCTGTAATTAACTTTTTCAAAATGTGATACTCTATTAAAACTATTCCAGCAATCAACAAGTAGCTTAAACATCTTTATAATCCTCAAAAGCTAGCATTATACTGAAATCAATAAAATAAATCATCATTCTTGTATTATTATAATTTAATTTTTTAAAAAGAGAAAGTTGTGAAATAATAGTATCATTTATTTTCGTGTCAACTCTCTTATAAAAATTATCGGAAGAAAATTGTGTTTGAATTAAAGAAATAATTCGTCTTTGCTGATCTTTATCAATTTCTATATCATCAAACATAAATTTCGGTATGTTTAATGAGAAAAACACTGATTGATTAAATTTTTCTCTAATAGTTACTTTTAATGTTACGCTATTCATTTTAACCACTTATAATTGTTTAAAAACTAAACTAACACTATATGATGAAAATTTAACATCAAATTTAGAAAGAACAAAATCTGTATTATACAATAACAATAAACTTGATAAAATAAATTTAAATATTTCGCTTTGTTGTTCTTCATTAACAACACCATATTTATTTAATTGTCCACCCAAAAATAATTTCAGGCCGTTTTGCACACCACCGCTAGATTCCATTTCAGCAATTATATCTTTTGCTATGGATGTAACAAACATTTGAGATTGTTCACTTTGTTCGCGTATAACAACCGACATTTTTATTTTATCACTCATCTGTATACCTATACTGTTTAAATCAACATACACTGCTAGCAGGTCGCCGGTTTATGAATTAGTTGACATCTTAACTTCACCGGTATCAACGCATGTCAGTGTACACGATTGACCCTTATGTAATTTATTTTCTAATATATTAAATATAGCTTTACCATTTATTAAATCTAATGTTTTCACTTCATATAAAAAAACACCATTTAAAAATAATTTTACTAAATAAGTTTTTGGGCCGCCTATCATAATATAACTCCATGCTAAATTCATATTAACATGTATATATTACAAATAAATTAAATATTTATTTTACCGGCAATAATGCTAACAGAATAGTCATACGGATTATCTGATACAAAAAAACTTAAGGTGGTAAATTTATTATTTTTTGGTATCTGACTTATTACGAGTGCTACCATATTTTTATTTCGAACACCATAAACAATATTATTAAACATAATTCCAAAAAATGCCCGGACAAAATATGAAATTTTACATTGGCATTTTTTGTAAATTAATTGGTGTAATAGTTTTAATCTATACATTATTTTTCACCCGTCCAGAAATAATCCAAATCATTTGTGGTTCAGCTAGGACAGAAGCAAATTCTGTTTCGGTTTTGGTAACATGTTCACCGATAACTTCGCCATCTTCGAACATAGTTAATTTAATAGAACCACATAAAAATCGTTCGATGTTCAAACATAAGTCGTCACGTGTATAAACAACAAGATTATCACCAATAGATTGTGGAACAATCTGCTTTTCTTTAAAGTTTTTCTTAATAATTTCAATCAATTTCATTATTTTATCCTTTTACGATTGTCGTGACATTTTTTATAATGCTTTTTACAAAAAAATTATTATCATTTAATAGTTTATCAAACTGTGTCGGGGTGTAAATGGTTATACATATTTTACAATTATTCTGTTGTTCAATTGGTAATAATGATTTAATAATATTAGTATAAGTTAAATCATTGCCAATAATACAAAGGTTAACATCATTATTTTGTATATTATTAAAAATAAAAGCATTAGTTATATTATCTGTTAAATTAAATGTATGTTTTATTTGTTTTGGTACATGAAACATTAGTTTTAACATCGTGTCAATAGGTGTGAATAATAATGAATTTTTATTCACACTATAATAACGTCGGTTTCCTATTGTTTCCTTTTTCAATATAAAGCAATCAACCATATTTTTTAAAACGCGTTGTATACATCCTTTTCCCATGTTACATAATTGTACTATCTCGTTAAAATATAAAGATGGAAATGTTGGTGTGAAAAGTAGACATAATATTCTACGTTCAGTTTTCGAAAATATTACATCAATGGGTTTATTCGATTTTGCATAAACATTAATTCTATTTTTATTATAACCGTTTGGTGCTAATGTATCAAGTTCATTTATCCAAAAAGTTTCACGTAAATTTAATTTATTATCAAATTCCAATAACATATCATAATTGATATATTCAATAATATATTTTTTAAAATTATATTTGCCATATTTTTTAATATCTTCACACAATATATCACTGGACCCAAAATAGTTTGGGTCCATTCCAACACCGGCCCAGCCATGTTGTCCAACATATGCTTTATAGTTACACATGTTTATAATAACATAAATATAATTTGTGTTTTTCATATAAACCTATTTCATCATAATGTCAGTATATTCTTTATTTTTCAATATAAAATTAGATAAAGTATCGAGCTTAATCACTTTAGCTTCGGTTTTACCAAAATGGCATTCTCTAATAAGTGTTACGAGTACAAAAGCGCTATCCAATGACGTATGCCTTTTAATAGATAAATCATTATGATCGTTTGACCATAATAATTCCCCATTAATATCAGTTGGTTTTTTATAACCTTTTGGTAAATATGAATATATTGAAGTGTCAACATTATTTGACATAAAAATTACCTCTAAAATTTTTAAACACTATTTTTGTAAAATGTGATTTTTTAGGGAGGCTGTATGACATTGGTTTATAAACAGAAGGTGCTTTATTTGTTAACCGAAGGCATTGTAGTTCTGAACCAAAGATATAAAGTGTATCATCAATCATTTTATATGACAACTTATTACCCGCGATTTTTTCAACATCCAAAAAAATTCTTTTAGCTTTTGAAGCAGTAAGTGTAATATGTGTCATAGTATATTCCTTAGTTTAATTTGTTTATAAGAATATATTACCACAAATGTTATAACAAATAACTAAAATCTCCGACTTAATAGTCGGAGATTTTATTTTTATTTTACTGAAACCAACGGTTGTGCATTACCGCCAAAAATGGTAGTCGCGTTTGATCCATTCCATTGTTCAGCTTCTTTCATTTTAATGACCATTTCATTACCCGGCGCTTTGAGCAAACGAGCCGCATCAGCTTTGGCTTTACCAATTAAAAAGATACCTTTAGCTTTTGCTTCTTGTTTTAGTAACAATGCTCGAGCTTCACCTTCGGCTTCTTTTGAAATTTGGTAAGATTTACCATCAGCAAGATGTTCGGCTGCTCGTTTATCCTGCTTTGCTGCTTCTGAACGCGAAATAGCTTTAACATATTCAGCGGGCATACCAAGATCTTCAATATTAACATCATCAATAACAACAGGTTCATTTGCAAGAACAGCTACAAATTTATTTTTCATCGATGTACTAATTTTAAAGCGATTACCAATTAAATATTTTGGTTCATATGCACCAAGTTCGCCCTTAATAATATTAACTAATACGTAACTAAGACGTTGCGCTTCAAACTGTTCAACAGTTCTATATTTTTTATAAAATTGTTTAACTTTAGCACTATCAATATGATATGTTAATGAGGCTGTCACATCAAGTTCAAGTTCATTTTTCGTGCCGGCAGACATTCCAGATTTATTAACTGTTAAAGGCATATGCGAAATAATGGTTTTTTCTGTAATCCATGGAATTTTAAAATGCATACCAGGCAGTGTTTCAATTTTTGTAACTTTACCAAACTGTGTAATAACAGCCGATTTGTTTTCACCGAGTTTATACATACCAGACATAA
The DNA here is from genome assembly GCA_032361785.1 of Lepetodrilus galriftensis. Taxonomy (NCBI): domain Eukaryota; kingdom Metazoa; phylum Mollusca; class Gastropoda; order Lepetellida; family Lepetodrilidae; genus Lepetodrilus; species Lepetodrilus galriftensis. The sequence goes on from JAUTBZ010091653.1 coordinate 14,263, forward strand.
CAGTATAAATACACAAACCTAAAAAAATAACGCTTAAAACACTAAAAAACTTTTTCATAAGTTTTCCTTCTAAATAAATAAATTATATTGGTACAGCCGGCGGGATTTGAACCCGCAACCGCTCGGGTATGAACCGAGAGCTCTGCCAATTGAGCTACAGCTGTATACTGTTTTACATTACTATATAAAATATGTTCAACTCCCAAAATATGTCCACAGTAGATGATATTACAACTAATCCATAATATAATCCATAACTAATCAAAACAACTAAATGCTAAATATTTAACTAATAATGGATATGGAATTAGTATTACAACGGCCATTCACATCGGACAAAAGCAGAATTATTTTAACTATCTGAACAAATTCACTATCGACTGAGATTTCTGGTTTCTGCCAAAATGTTCAATGATCATCGCTTACGGTACTTAAAGGCCTATTTGTTATCATTAGGAAGTCAAAACATATTAGATTACGAAACCTGTTACTGCTAGAAGTATCATAGCATCGTTAGATAATCTGTTTCATGTAGGCTGTTAGGCACTATTAGGTAGATAACCTATTTCATGTAGGCGGTTAGGCACTATTAGGTAGATAACCTATTTCATGTAGGCGGTTAGGCACTATTAGGTAGATAATATATTTCATGTAGGCAGTTAGGCACTGTTAGGTAGATAATCTATTTGATGTAGGCAGTTAGGCACTGTTAGGTAATCTCGCTCTCTCCACGGCCACGACACTGAGCTCCCTCTTTAGGTCTGACACAGTCACCGATCAGATGAATAATTCAACATCGTAACCAGTTTTGTGTCTGTCTGCCGACTGGCACCGGTCTACTGATGACTCTGCAGATGAAGACGACGACTATTTATCAGCTGTGTTTTCCATACTAAGTGCTGCTGGCCTGTGATGAGGGTAAATTATATAGCTGTCTTTATCAGATTTCACGTGATGGGTCTGGTAACGGCAGCGGAACTGACTTGTTTTCCATAGAATGATATATTTCTGTTTTACATTATCAGGGTAAATGTTATTTTGTCTCCTCAACAAGAGTACAAGGCCACCTGAACCTTAGTTTGAAAAACAAATTTTAATATCGTTACTTGTTTTCTAATGGTTATCTAGGGTTAAATACATATTTAAATTTCGTCATCCAATGAGCTTAATTTCTCGATTAGCGTCATGGCGAGAGCATTTATTTATACATAGATAAAAGGAACGACTTTTCAAGGTCATTTAGAGTATTTAATGTTGAGGAGGCATGTCAATTTCAGATAACAAATGCATGGTTCTTAAAAAAATAATAATAATTAATTAGAATAATTCAAGGAAATTGTTACTTAGTTTTTCTATACATGTGTTTTATAAATTATAGTTATACTTGTAGTTGTCATCAAGCCAATAAAGTTTAATTAATTACCACAAGCGTACATTTTACATACAATATAAGTGTTTCCTTTGCTTATAGACTTCACCAGGGTGTCCTTTCATAATAATAATAATGTGCAGTTTTATATAGCGCCAAGTCCACGCTACAGCGTGCTCAGGGCGCTGTACATTATTACCCCGGTCAATGGATCTGTGTGCACTCAATTCTTTCTCAACCCCCTAGGGAGTATACAACACAAGCTTATACCTTATACTTGTTCTCTAACTATAGCATATGCTTGAAAAAGACATTCATGGGTCTGTGAATAATCATGTAACAACATGCGAGTCACTATGCGAGTCACTATGCGAGTCACTATGCAAGTCACTATGCAAGTCACTATGTGGTACAGCATGTTTGATCCTTCTGTGGAATGGACCCATATATGTATATATCCATTTTTAGAGAACAATATTGCACCAAATCCACGCTCAAAATTGTGCTCTTAGCGATACACAGCACTAATATTACCCCGATCAATGGATCAGTGTGCCCTCAGTTTCCTTCTCAACTCCCTGGGGAGTATACACCCCAAGCTGTTCCGCACAGAAGGCTAGAAGGCATGTATTAAGAGGCTGGAGGACTCAAACAGAAGCCATTGATGATAGACATGTAGTATTAGAGTTGAGTTACTGACCAAAATCAATGTGGACGTTTTTGCAACTGAGCAACGTACGTTGTGTGTGGTAATTGTCACGTAGAGAGATCAGCATGTACAGCAGCGAGGATTTCAGGAAAATTCTAAACGCATTCTGCAGTACAGGGCCCGTATTCACGAAACTTGATAAGTCCTAAGAAGTCTGTAAAAACTAAAAATATGCCAAACTGTTTTTCTGATCATGGTAATTTCTGAAGAGATTTTTTTCTCACTAAGAAGTTCTTAGCCAAGAAGTTTCGAGAATACATGCCTAGGTCTTGAGATTACAAAACATTGTTGAGTACAAACTCAAGCTCGAGACTCAAGTTTTCGTTCACAAATCCCCAAATATAATGTGAGCTTGAGCATGAAATTGTGCTCGGAAAAGTTTCATAATTTCGGGACCCAGATTAAGTAGGTTTTACAATGGTGGAATTTGAAGAATAATTAATAACATGTTGATTAGTACCCTAATTAAGTTATTTGGAGGGGAGAGAATATAAGGGTGGTTGAGGGGTGGGCATTGTATACACCTGGAAAAAAGTATCGCAACACCCGCAACTATCAGGCCTCAAGTCAAAATTTCAAAATATGTTGAAAATC
>JAUTBZ010091764.1:0-16930 GCA_032361785.1 Lepetodrilus galriftensis
GGATTTACTACATTCATGTTGTACATGTAGTGCGTGTATTGTGGGTCTTGTTGACCGTAACTTGATGTAAGTGTTAACATCAAGGTTAATGCGAATAATGTTACTATTTTTTTCATAAAATAATTCTTTATTGTTTTTTTAAAAAGGTAGAGACGTTACGTTTATAACGTCTCTACTTTATTTTGATGTTAATAATTTACGTATATCCAACCTGTGATTGGTTCTCTTGTTCCATTGGTATCATTAAATTCTAATACATAGAAGTAAGTTCCTACTGGTACTTTTTCACTGTCTTCATTTAATGTCCATCTACCGTTAGAGAATCCATTCCACCATTCTGGCGAAACTGCTCCTGCTCTATCATACTCATAAACTATGTTACCCCAACGATTGAAAATTTCTATTTTGAAATTTGGTGCATTCATTGCAGCTGGTATAATTAAAGTATCATTAATACCATCTCCGTTTGGTGTGAATCCTTGAGGAACTAAACTACATGGATCTAAATCTAAATAGTTAGGTGTACCATCATTATCACAATCTCCATTTGACTCATCTTCAATATCACCACCGTTATTTGTTGGCGTTCCATCATTATCATCATCTGTATCTCTAAAGTCTGGGAATTCATCACCATCAGTATTGTTTGTTTCGGCAGCACCGTCAAAAATACCATTAGGATCGCTATAATCTGAAACTCCTGGCACAATTACAACATCTTCAAATATATCATCAATACCATTGTTGTTTAAATCATCTCCTGAAGGATCTACATCTGCAACACCATCATGATTAAGGTCAAATGCTTCTATTGCATCATCAATATCATCACCATCTGAATCTAGGTCAATCATATCTGGTTCTCCGTCATTATCAGTATCAACTGGTACGATAGGATTACCTCCGTTATCAATATCATAAGCATCATCTATACCATCACCGTCTGTATCTTCTCCTGTTGGAGGAACATAACCGTCAGTAGATTGTGCTTCAACATTATCAGCAATACCGTCATTATCTGCATCTTGATCTAGATAATCTGGTAAATCATCACCATCAGTATCACCTTGATATTCGTCAGCAGTTAATACACCATCATTATCATCGTCAACATCTTGGAAGTCTGGATGATTATCTCCGTCAGTATCCATTGGATTTAATGGATCGTCACCAAATTCTTGTCCGTTTGATAAGCCATCACCATCACAATCTCCTGATAAGAAGTCTGCACTTGGCTGAACAGTTATGTTCACAGCATTTACAGAACAGTTATCTAATGGGTTTGTTCCATCAGCAACTTCTTGACCGTCTATAACACCATCTCCATCTGAATCTGGATTTAAAGGATCAGTTCCTATTGCAAGTTCATCTCCGTTAGAAAGACCATCATTATCACAATCTGCTGCTAACCATGCAGCATCTGGCACTGCAGTTTGGTTTGCTAATACAAAATCACAAGGATCATTAGAATCTGTACCATCAGTTCCTTCAGTACCATCTAACACTCCATCTCCGTCTGAATCTGGATTTAATGGATCAGTAATGTTTCCATTTGGTGTATCTGGTGTTAAAGGATCATCAATTCCTGTTACTTCTTCATTGTTTGTCAATCCGTCATTATCACAATCTGCATTCATCCAAGCTGCATCTACAATTGCTATGTCTTGGTTTGCTGCATTGTAATCACATGGGTCATTTGGATTTGTTCCATCTAAGGCTTCTTGTCCATCTGACACTCCATCTCCATCTGAATCTATATTCTGTGGGTCTGTAATGTTTCCATTTGGATTTGCTGGCGTTGCTGGATCATCAATTCCAGTTACCTCTTCATTATTTGTCAATCCATCATTATCACAGTCTGCACTCATCCAAGCTGCATCTACATTTGTAAGATCTTGGTTTGCTGCATCGTAATCACAATTGTTATTTGGATCTGTTCCATCTAACGCTTCTTGACCATCTGTTACTCCATCTCCGTCTGAATCTGGATTTTGTGGATCTGTAATTTCTCCATTAGGATTAGCTGGTGTTGAAGGATCATCAATTCCTGTTAATTCTTCATTGTTTGTCAATCCGTCATTATCACAATCTGCGCTTAACCAAGCAGTACTTACATTTGCAATATTTTGACTCGCTGCTAAATAATCACAATTATTTAATGGATCTGTCATATCTACATTTACTTCTTGACCATCTGTTACGCCATCTCCATCTGAATCTGGGTTTAAAGGATCAGTACCTGCTGTAATTTCATCAGCATTTGTTAAACCATCATTATCACAATCAGCAGTTGGCCAATCATTAGTAACAATTATTGATGCTGATACATCTCCACATGGAGCTTGACCTGCAATTGTATAAGTATAAACTCCTGATGCATCAACAGTTGGATCAAATATTCCTGTTCCGCTTGCTAATACTGGATTCCAAGTACCTCCTGCGTCTGCTCCACCTAATAAGGCGAATAAATCTACAGGATCACAAGTTGCTGTTACTGCCGTACCTGTTCCTGGATTTGCTGGAGTGATAAAGTTAACATCAACAACTAATACATCTACACCTAAACAACCTGCTGGAGTAACTTCAACTATCGTTACTTCATGAGGATAGTTAAATCCATCATTTACAACTCCTGCTGCTAAAGTATTTACTAATGTTGTTGCTGCCAAATCATTTGGTGCAGCAGGATCGTATGCTAAGAAATCTGCATAAGTAGCAAAATACAATAATGTATTTGCTGGATTTTCAACATTAGCTTGAATATCTGCTAAAGTTAATGTAGGCTCATCTGTATTACAAAATTCTTGATGTGAATCACCGTTTGGATCTTCTGGTCTAGGACTTACTACTGGAGTAAATTCTAACCTATCTGCTACATCCGAAATACAATTTGAAGGAGCTGCTTCTGCAAAACCTGCAAAATAAGAAACGTCATTTGTAATTGGTGTTGCCATAGATAATGGATTACCTGCTGCATCAAACCATTGAACGATTGCACCTACTGGTGTGTTATCTACCACTAAATCTGCTAATGTAGCTCCATCACCATTACATGATATTGGCGAAACTTCTGGTGAAGTTGGTGGAACTAAAGCACATAAGTAAGTAATTGTAATTGTCGCATTATCTGCTGGTAAATTTACATTACCGTCATTATCTCTAATTGTATAATCAACTGGTGTTGGGTTTCCTGTAAAACTTGGAAGTGGCGTAAAAGTTGTTTCTCCTGTAAAAGGATTAACACTCCAATTACCTTCTCCTGGCACATTAAATCCTGTTACATCTCCATCAGGATCTACAATAATACTTGTTGCACCTGCTGGAAGAATTAAACTTACACTCGTTACATCTACTGTTCCATCTGCATCTGCATCTACTAAAGGATTTGGATTAGCAGGATCTTCATTATTAGCAAATAAATCTATTGCTACTGTAGAACCTGAAACATTATCTAAATTAAAGTCATCTTGCGGAATTGGTGGCACCTTAACATAAGTAATCGTAAGTGTTGCTTCATTTGAAGTTTCACCTGCTGTATCATTTACTGTATAGTTAATTGGCGTAGGGTCTGCGGTAAATCCAGGCTCTGGAGTAAAAGTTACTTCACCTGTTAGCGTTACTTGCCACTCACCTTCACCTGGAACGATTAAATTATCGTTAAATCCATCTGCATTAGAATCTGTTGCATTAGGATCTACAAAATTAATTGTTGCTGGATCAATAGCATTTGCTGGATCTAAAGTTGTATCTGCTACATCATTATCTGAAATAGGTGCTACAACAGCTGCAACTTCCATAGTAACAGGACCTGCAACATTTAATAAATCTTCATCATCATTTGCTACTGGTGGTACTGCTGGTGGTGGTATACGAATAGTTACTGTTGTAGTACTTTCATTACCAGCATCATCAGTAATCGTATATTCAAAAGTAGTTTCGCCTGACCATCCTGGTGCAGGAGTAAAATGCATTGTTCCATCAATATCTACAATTACAGAACCATTTGCTGGTTGCGTATAATTAGTAACTGTTGTATTACCTGTACCTAAAATATCTTCTTGATCATGACCAGCTGCAAAATTATCGTTTACATTAAATAATTGAATATGTAACGGTCCATCTATTGTTGAAGTAAAATCATCTGGCATTGCTTGTATTGGAGTAACTTCTAAAGCCATAGGCATTTTCATTGGTCCACACATACAATTTGTAGCGTTTGGTGTCATTGTATAAACAATACCATTTGCTAAATCACAAGCCAAATTACCATCAAAAGCAATTTCTTCGGTTATTGAAGTACCTGCTGGTATTGCTTGTGTTAAATTACCTGTATAAATTACGGTTCCCATTGGCTCTCCTGTTGCATCTGCACAGAAAAATTCGTATTCGTAACCTACTGGCATATCCACTGCTGATTGATTTTCTAAAGTAATATTTGCAACAAAATAAGCATTTGTAGAAATAGTTTGAGTAAGTACAGCATCACTAGCTGCTAGAGAAATCGCTTCTGCTTTTGGTAAAGCAATATCTTTTGCTCTATATCCTGTTTGGATTGTACCTGGTCCACAGGCAGCACCTGTTGACGCACAAAATACTCCTGCTGCTTCGTTATAGTTATTAACTTCTAATGAAGCATTATCTGTACACATACCATTTACTGGCATTACATCAAATGTAAATTCAATAAAATCTGTATCTGTCATACCTGCTGGGTATTTTAATAACAATTCGGTTGCAGATTCCATTTGTAATACAGGTGAATCTGTACCATTTCCTGTTTCTGTATAAGAACCTATTACATATTCTAAACCTGCTGGTATAATAACTTGTGAAAAATCTGCTGTACCAGAAGATCCTGGCGGTTTTGTTGGTATGTTTCTTAATGTAGATTTACACGTAATTGTAATTGGACCACCACAACCCTCAATAGTTGCTGGTGCAGTAAGTTCTGGGAACATATCATAAGTAGGTTCCATTCCTTGAATAGTAATACCATCGGTATATACTTTAGTTTCGTTACCAATTGCTGGTTCGTGACAAGGTTTATCTCCATTTACTACAAAAGCAATTGGTGAATTAGAAACATAATTACAGGTAGTTTGCAAAGTAAATTTAAGCATTGCTTTTCTATCATTTGCACTTGCTCCAACTGCTCCTGAACCTGGTAAACCACTATAAGTAGCAAGACCTGTATGGTTAAATTGCACTAAATAATGATCCCCATTATCAACTACATCTGCCGTTACATCTTCCCACATACCAGATCCTTTTGGATATTCTATTTCAACCTTATTAAAATCTAAGGCTGCTGTTCCTCCAAATGGTTCTAAACGTACTGTTGGATCTATTACGGTTCCTTCTTTAGCCGAGTTATACTCTACTATAATTTCAAAAGGATCACATTGTGTTACTGCATTTGCAGGTTGTGTATCTACAGTTTGCTGTATTTGAGCATCTGAAGGTATTAACTGCATAGAAGTACTATCTTTATAACACGTTGCTGTTGAAGTTGCAAAATCTGCAGGGTAGTTTTCACAATCCCAACCTAACTGAAACTCAACATCGGTTGGTACACATATATTAAATGAACCTGAAATTTTTATTTGCTTTGTTTGAGAAGCATTTACTGCTCCTACTTTTATATAATAATTACCATTGGCATCTTGTATAATATCGGCTGCTGGTATGGTTACACCATCGGTAACATTTACTGCATCGGTAACGTTAAGTACACCTGCAGGAACTTTTACCCAATGAAACGCTACATCAGAAGCTGAAGTATTGGTAATTTGTAAATCAAAGTCTGCAGTTGGCCCGTAACCTGTAACCGTAACAAATAATTTGTCAAAGTTATAAGTTGGTGGTGTGTAGTTTAATGTCCCTGCACTACCATTAAAAGAATTACCATTTGCTACATTAGCAAAATCATTATCTGTAGCATCATCATCATCTGTAAATACTACATTTTGTATTCTACTAAGATCTTCACCATACTTTGCTGGATCTGCATAAACATTATGTGCCCAAGGATATAAATCCAAAGTGGTAGCAAACTTAATTTTTGTAGGACTATCTAACTCACAAGTTCCTTTTACAGATAAACCAAAATGATATGAAGCATTACCAGTTTGATTTTCATGTGTATTATAATTACCCGAAGGCACAAAACGATACGAATTTGCCCCTGTTTGTGATCTTGTTAAGTCGCCATTAGATTCACGATAATATTGATTAGCATTTCCATCACTAAAATATTGATATGCATCTTTTACACGTACACCTGCTGGCACTTCAACATCTACAGATTTAATAATAGACATTGGTCTGTATTCACCTGGATGAAGACGCCCAATAGAAGCTCTAATATAGTTATTATAATGAATTGCCGTTGCTTCTGCACAACCTGCAAAATTATTAGTATTTGAATAAGATTGTAAGTAAGGTCTTGTAAACTCTACGGTATCTCCCCAATCATCACAAGAAACTTCATCTGCAGCATTTGCATTTGGGTTTCCTGGATCTATGGTAAAAAATCGACCTCTAAAGCCCATAGTATGATAACCGTTGTTATAATAGGTATCTACTTTAAAATGCCAATCCATTTCAATAAAAAACTTATCATCAGCATCAAAAGTACCGTTATCTAAGTCTGCAGCAAATGCTGTTAAATCAAAATCTGCAATATACTCAAAGTTACCTAAATCGGTAATTGTAGGAGCAGCTAACATTTGATCTGCAGTTGCAGCACCACCGTTAGAAGCATCTTCAAAATGTACTTTACCTGCAAAAAACTTAATAATATCTTTGGTATCTAAACCTGCTTGAGCAAATAGATCCATAGGTAAAGTATATTTTTGTCTAAAATGTAAATCATCAGCACCTGTTAGCGTATTCATATAACCTTCGGCAACAACACGCATATCGTCTCCTGCCAAATATTTATCTAACTCGTGTATTGCAGGGTCTAATGTTACTAACGTAGTTAACTCTGGGTCTGCATAACCTGGTGTAATTCTAAAAGAGTCTAAAGACGTAATAACTGGCCCTTGACAAGGATCACAACCGTGCATTACTACGGGTATAAAGTCACCACAATGTACATCGACAGTTTTACAAGGTGCTCCTCCTGCATCTTTCCACTCGTAAGTAGTTTTGTAAGATACGTTAATAGGATTACCTGAAGTACAATCTGCAATTAAAGGAAAACGCACAAAATCATCTCCGCTTGAATGATTACTAAAACCATTTGTTAAACCATCTGTAGCATAAAATACTGGCATACCTGCACCTCCTGGCTGGGTGAATTCTGGTCCTGCTGCAGGATCTAAAACAACCCCTGCTGGCACTGCTAATTCTACCACCATGGTATTATCTGCATCTGCAGTAAAAAGAGCATGCCCGTTATTGGTATAACCAGAGCCTGCATTTGTAAAATAAGGCGCTATAGCCAATTCAAACACTTGTCCTGTACTGGTATCGGTATCTTGTTCAAATAAAGTAGGCTGACCGTAATCTCTTGCAAGAGTTGAATACCCATAATCTACTCCTTTTGCAGGTCTTTCGACACTACATTGATCTTTAGAAAGTACGTTAAAAAACAAATGTTCCCATTGTAATAATCTAGATTCTCCTATACCACAAGTAAAACCTGCATCAAATGTAAAATCTAAATCAAATTCTAATATTACAGTATCTCCTGCGGCTATATCATCAAATTTACCATCTCCATCAACATCAGAAAAACCTCCTGGCCCATCTGGATCTGCAGTAAGTGCATCTGGCATTAATGCTGGTGTATTACCATCTCCATAAGTGGTATAAGCTGGTGCGGAAGCCCAATCGGTAATACTAGCAGATATATCGGTATTAATCCCGGCAGGATCACCAATTACAAAGTTAGAAAAACTTCTTTGCCCATAAAGATCTTCAGACCAACGGAAATTATTATCGTAACCAATATTTAACAATTGACTATTTGACCCCAAACCAAAACTTAATAAAATATCTTTTGCAAAAGATTCTGGGGTTGCACTGGTATTTGTAAATTCTATACGTATTCTATTTGTTGCGCAAATTTCTTTAGGATTATTAATTAAATTAACCACTATATTAGGAAAACTAGCACCAAATGCTACGGCACCACCAACTTGGTTAGAAGTATAACACTCCCAAGCAGCTTGATGGTTAATATCTGTACTATTACAATCTGTAATGGTAAACTCTTCGGTAAATACTAAGGTTTCAGAATCATCAAAAACACCGTTACCATTTTCTAAAGCTCCGTTACCTGCGGCGAAAGGCCCAGCAGGGTCAGACATATCATATTCATACACTAACGGACTTGCCGCTGGATCAACAGGTGTTAATTCTGTACCTAAATAAAATAATTTATAGTTAGCAATACTGGCACCTAAAGTTACAATGTGCGAACCTAGTACTGTACCGCTATTACCTAAATTAAGATCACTAATATCTCTAGTATGAAAACCACCAACAATACCATTTACTGCTTGTATTGGTGAATCTACTACTAATGACGGTGCAATAAGATCGTAAGTACCTGAAGTATCATCAGCGTCTGCACCTGCTCCTACAGAATAAGTAAAGTCTGCAAAATCTTTAAAAGTACCACCACCTTCTTTAAATACTACGGCATCACAGGTAGCTGTTCGTTCAAAAGTAAAATATACTCTATCACCTGTACCCCAATTAGTAGCTGCAGCACCTTTGTCTATAGAAAATACGGGATTATTTAAATCTCCAATATTAGATTCAGACACTGTAAATGCTCCTGCTGGAGTACTTCCTGTGTTTGCAACAGTACCTGCCACATAGTTTACACCTTGTGGTAAGTGCATTGTAATTAAGAAGTTGTTCACTGTACTAACAGTAGCCTGAACAAGTACTTCATTAGTTCCTTCATTACCTACACCAATACCAACATCTGCATTTGCATTATTTGGCTGATAGGTAATTCTAATCTCACCATTGTCATAATCCTGCGCAAACGCAGAAAAGGCAAATAGCAACACAAAAACCGCAAAGAATCTTAATGCTCTTTGCTTCAGTTTTTCTTTCCCAATTTTTAAGGAAATTTTGTGATTTTCTTTTAGTCCAATAAAAATATTGGAAGCATAATTTTTTACCATAATTTTTCTTTTGTTAATTATTATTACTCACTACTTAAATTTACTTATTATGCCGTAACACAACAAATAAGTTTGTTTTATACTAAAAAACCAACTGTCTATTTAAATAATAAACAATTCGGTTTTAATAGTTATTTTGTACGATTAATTTTAATTATTCTTTTTATCAATTTTTAATTGATTTTGATTTTTCTTTTTTTTCTTTATCTAAATTTTAAGATTGATAACTAAATCTAAGGGGAAGGGTAGTTACTTAATCTTAAATAATTTTCGGCAAATATACAATTTTATTTTAATTGTAATTTTTTTTTATAAAAAACCTTTATATTTTTTTTATACAAAGGTCTTATTTACTTTAGATTATAATTATCTATTAATATATAACCATCCTTGTTTTGATCTTTTGTCTGATTTATTTGGATGCAAGATATAGAAATAAGTTCCTGCTGATACTCGCTCTCCTCCTACTGTCCATCTACCTCTTGAGAATCCATCCCACCATTCATTATCTGGAACAGTATCTGAACCATCGTGCTGATATTCGTAAACAATATTTCCGTATCTATCGTAAATCTCTAATTTAAAATTAGGAAATAAATTTGCTAAACCAATTACAGAATAAACATCATTATCTCCATCTCCATTTGGTGAGAATCCTTCTGGCATTTCTATTGTACATGGATCTGCATCTAAATAATCTGGTGTGCCATCTTCATCACAATCATCATTTGCATAATCACCGTCTCCATTTTCATCTTCTTCTGATGTTGGAATACCATCATTATCATCATCGCCATCTCTATAATCTACGTCTCCTCCATTACCAGCATCTAAATCATTATCTGGTAAATCTATTAACGGATTAACATCGCTATTCTCATTATTAATGTCATCATCTTCATAACCATCATCTAATCCATCTCCGTCAGAATCATTACCTGTTGGAAGACTATCTGCAATTCCATCATGATTTTGATCGTTTCCTTCAATATTATCTGGTACGTTATCATTGTCTGAATCTTCATCTAAATAATCTGGTATATTATCTCCATCTGTATCTTGAGGATCTATTCCTATACTGCCTTCTGAAGTGTTTGAAGCATCGTAAGCATCATCTAACCCATCGCCATCAGAATCTATTCCTGTTGGTGGAATATAACCTACTGTATCTTGTGCTTCTACATTATCTGGAATACCATCATTATCTGAATCAATATCTAAGAAATCTGCTAAATTATCTCCATCTGTATCATTCTCTGGAAGACCATCATCATTTCCTACTGATGGATTATTATCATCATCATCTAAGAATTGTGGAATATTATCATGGTCATTATCTGCATACGGATCTGCTCCGTTTTCAACTGTATTTAAAATTCCGTCATCATCAACATCAATATCACTACAATCTGTAACTACAGTTATTGCTAATGGTAATGCACAACTACCAATTCCTTGGAATGCATAATAGGTTGTTCCATCTACTAATGGTGTGCTTAACACTAAAGGCTCTCCTACTTGATCTGCTTCTGCATACCATATAATACTAGTAAACCCTGTCGTGTTTACAACAATTAGATCTGCTAAAGTTGGATCTTCTATTGTACATAAGTATTGTTCGATTGCTCCAGTTGGTGCTGGGATCTCAGTTACTCCGTTTACAACTACTTCTAATCCTATAGCACAACTTCCGGTTGCTTGGAAGATATAATAAGTCTCGCCATCTACTAACTCGTAAGTTAATGGATCTAACTGATTTGCTGTCGCTTGGTCTGATCCATCGAACCAGAATAAACTGGTAAAACCATTATTGTTAAAGACTGCTAAGTCGGCTAATGTTTGTCCATCATTTAAACAGAAAGATTGATCTATTTCACCATCTGGTGCTGGGGCATCTGTTACGCCATGTACCGTTACTGCTAATGGTAATGCACAACTTCCCGTTGCTTGGAATGCGTAATAGGTTACGCCATCTGCTAGTGGTGTGTTTGGATTTAACAGGGTTGCTGTCGCTTGGTCTGATCCGTCGAACCAGAATAAACTGGTAAAGCCATTATTGTTAAAGACTGCTAAGTCGGCTAATGTTTGTCCGTCATTTAAACAGAAAGATTGATCTATTTCACCATCTGGTGCTGGTGCATCTGTTACTAATCTAACAGTAACAGCAGTTCTATCACTCTCACAGCCATTTACACTTTGACTTACATAATATATATTGTTATTTATTAGAGGTAAATTGTCTGCCAATGCTGTACCTGCAACAGGTACATCAAACCATTGAACATTTGTCCCAACAGCATATAAATTAACTACAGTAGGATTATCTACTATACAAAAAACCTGAGGTGTTATTGTAAATGGTAATTCAGGTAATGGTTTTACAGTAAGCGTAAAACTTTCTGAAGAAGAACCACAGTTATTAGGTCTGTTTATAGTAAGTGTAAAAACAAAATTAGCTGCAATAGTTAAATCATTACCTGTATAATTAAAAACAGGATTTGAACTAGTAGTACTATCCAAATAATTTAAACCAGACAACGGATTACAAGTCCATTGGTATGTATAATTAGTTAAAGGATTTGCTCCAATGTTAATCGTTTCATTTTGACAAATTTCTTGATTATCTATTGTAAAACCATTAATACTATTAATATCTGGAACAACAGTTTCTATTGTTGAACAAATACAAGTATTATCTTCTAATTGCATTACTAACAATAAATTACAAACTTGATCTGGAGTTGCTGAAACAGTAACCGTTTGGTTTCCACTATCTCCTCCAGCAGTTATTGGTCCGTTGAATGTTTGTGTAGTTCCAATTTGTATATCTCCATCTGCAGTATCATAATGTCCATCTGAATTATTATCAAATACTACAATTACTGAAATTGGATCTTGTATTAAATCAATTGTTCCTCCGTTTGTTACGACATAAGGAATAGTAATGTTTTCTCCAGAACCACTATAAACACTAGTTACAGGTGCATTTATGGTTAAAGTAATGTCAGATGCTTTTTCAACATTAACTTGGTTGTCTCCTGCACCTGTAATGAATTCAATAGGACAAGTCATTGCTCCACAAGGAATATCACTAATTACTAGTGTATTCGCAACAATATCTGTCTGATAGGGGCAAGTAATATTTACTTGATGGTCTACTTTAACTTGTAAATCAAAATCAAATATTACATGATTACCTATTGCTAATCCACTTGGTATTTCCCATTCTAAAAATGTTTCAGCACCTACTGTTGCAACTACTGGTTCATTAACAGGTCCATTAACTCCTGCAACATAACTACCAGAAATATATTCAAAATTATCATTTATTCTAACTCTTATTATTTCTGTATCTAAAGTAGTCCCTGTACTTTGATTAATTAAATCAACAGTAAATGTTTCGGTTCCACTACATGCTGCAAGTAATCCTGTTTGATCTATTTCTTCACCTAAAATGCTTACATAATATTGTACTCCATTTGGTGCTCCTGCAATGACAAATTCATTTGAAAAAGTACGACTTTGTCCATCGACAAGAACTAAACTATCACCACATAATAATTGTCCATTGGCTGTTTGTTCTATTTTTGATCCTGAAGTAAAATCACAATCTGTTGTTAAATCAAAAACAATATTATAAGTATTTGGGTCAAAACTCGAAGCTCCAGATAAACCATTAGTTCCAGTAATTGGGGAGCCAGCAACTTGAAATACTAGGAAATTATATTTATTTGTAACAGGATCGAATGTAATATCTGCTGCTGCAAATGGATAATTAGTCCCATTATAAACTAAATTTACTGTTGATATGTCTAATGACATACCAATTGGTAACTTTATTTCATTTTCTAAATGATAGGCATAGCCATTTGCTCCATTAGTAACTACGACAGTTCCTGTTGTTATCTCACATAATGGATACGGAGAATTATCACCAATATTAGACGATATTTGTAATGATGGTTGCAATACTCTTAAAGTAAAATCAACGTTTTCTGTAGCACCTGTATAGTAACTATCTACTGCTCCTGTTTGTAAATTAATATTTGCATATCCTAATTCAGGGTTTTCAGGGTATTGGGCACAGTTTTGTCCTACAATTACATGAAGCGTATCTTCCATACAAACTGTGTCAAATTGATTTGTCTCAATTCGAAGGTCTAGACCATTTATATCTACCAATCCTAATTGAGCCCAATATTTTCCTGTGTTATATGAGGTTAAAGGAATTTGCGTCGCTCCATTCCATAAAGTAGGTATTATATTATCACTTATATTTTCTATTGCAATCCAAGCATTTTCTAGAGACGAACCTCCTTCACTTGTATTATTTATTGTAACATCCCAAGAAGCCTGATTAGTAGCATATACTGTTTGTGTTCCTGAACTAATTGTAAAATTAACACCAGTATATTGTGTTGCTTTTGGAATTGAAGTATTAGAAAAAGACATTAATGTTCCAATTGGTGGTGCATTAATTTGATCTAAATTTCTAAAGTATTCGATTTCAGAACTAGACAATACAGTATAGCCAACTCTTTGGTTTGAATATTGCCAATCTTCAATATTACTATTTGCAATTACTTCAAATCTCACCTCCTGCCCTGACCAACTTACAGAAATTTTTTCTTTACTCCATGAATTATCCCTTGTCCAAACGTATTTATTAAAACCTGGAATAGCATTATATGTTATTATTGGATCTGAAATTGGGTCAGAATATTCAGCATAACCTGTATGCCTTGAAGTTCCTGCCACATAAGTAACGCCATAAGGCACGTAAATTTCTAATTTATTTATTTTAGAATAATTACGGAATTCATTTGGAAACAGATCGCCTAATTGAGAATAACTGGAAAACCAAGCTCCAATTTGTAAATGAAATTGATTACAAGCATCAATTGTAACACTCTGTTGTTGAGTACCAATTCTTCTATATACATCAAAAACACCAAATTCATCTGTTAAATAATTACCAACATGATTTGTTGGATTACTTGTAGATGTTGTATTAACATAAGTTAAAAGTCCTGAAATTGATTGAAAACGTGTATCCGAAAATATCACATTTTCAGAAATTTTAAAATCAAAATCAACTGTAAACGTGTCTCCTACTCCAAAAATTTGTCCATTTAAACAATTTCCAAGTGCAAATAATTCTTGTAAATCATACTCGTGACGTGTTGTTCCTAAATCATTAGCAATATAGGTGTAAGGAGCCATTGTTGTACAAGTTGTATCTAAACCTGTTATTGCATTATGATATACTATATTTACTGCTTTTAACCCTCCATCTGCTTGCGTACCTAAAAAATTCATTTGATCATATTCAAGCACTAAAATAGCACTTGTCATATCTGCTTCACCAATTGTCGCTTCTGCATGATATCTTACATTATCTCCTTCTATAGCATGATCTAATCTATGTACAGCAGGATTAAGGAGTACTGGTGTCGTTTCGGTCATGTCAGTATATCCATGTGTTGTACGATCAAAATAAAAATCCGTACTAAGAACTACTGCAGGTGGTCCGCCAGGACAATTAATTGCTAAAGGAGGTGCATTACTACATATCTCTGTATGTATCTCTAAACCTGCATTTTCCATCCAATGAAATTCATAACCAATAATACCGATACTTGCTCCATTATTACAAGTAGGATCAATTTGTAATGGAATTACTGGTCTACTGTTATATAAATTATATCCATAGGCATCTGTATTTGAAGAATCATAAACTAATGAAGTAGGTGTTGATAAGGCTGCATTATATGTTAACGTACTATTTCCATTTCCCCAAGTACCATTACCGTTTTGTAATATATTCGTTGGTACTGATAATATTACACGCCAGAATGAGTTTGCCATTCCCACGTGATTTCTTGTAACAGTTTGTGAAGATGTACTGTTTATATATAAATCAAAAGTATCACCAGCACTCACATTAGAACTACCACTACTTGAATTTATTATAAAAGGAATATCTCTTGTTTGGTAAAAAGATAACGGTCTCCAAGCACCTAAGCTATTGTTTGGCACATCAAGAGAAGTAACTTCATCACAGGCGTTGGTATAACCATAACGCCAACGAACTTTATGGTAACAACTTTCAAAATTACTACAGTTTTGTGCACTAGGTATATATTGCAATCTATTACGAAGAACAATTGATGCTCCTGGTGCTAAATCATCAAAAAAATTATCACCGTCTAAGTCTTCTAATCCAATTCCTGCTCCATCTGGATCAGCATTTACTTGAAAGTCTGTTTGTCCTACTGTATCAAAAGGAACAGGATTTCCATTTACGGTAAAATCATCCCAAATCCATTCATCATAACCATAAGGTAAATAATAAGACCCTCCACAACTAGTTCCTGTTTTAAATTTTAAATTATATAAATTACCAGTACCATCATTACGGAGTAAAAACTCACTATAATCAGGTTGAGGACTATTAACACTTGGTCCAGGTAATGCCTGTATATACCCTGTTCCTGGATCATTTACCGAAGTATATAATTCTGGAACTCCTTGATCTGCTAAAGCAATACCACTTGTAAGTGTATTACCTGTTTCACAGTAAGTTGCATTTGACAAACATCCACCATATGCTGCTTGATAATAGATTGTTTCACCTGCTCCTGAAAGGCAATTAACTAATAACGTTGCGGTAAAATCGACAATTATACTTTCATTTTGATTAAAAAAATTATCATTATTACCTATTACACTAATTTCATTAGCATCTAAAAGCAAAGTATCTATCTGAATACCGACAATTGGCACTCCCATTGTAAACAAACCTGTTCCAGTATATGACAATGCAATACTCGTTGAGTGTGTTACTTTAAGTAAAATATTTTCTGAAAAACCTAAATTTGATACTGCATTATTTTCTACAGTAACTGAAAATATTTCAGATTCATTCATATTTAACGTTGAAGAAATTGGAGAAACAGAACTTGTTTCTAGCAATGGATAGTTTACATTAGAAAATAATGCACTTGTATTTATACTTGCATCATTAACCATTTCATAACTTATTTCAGGAGAGCCTTGTAAACCTTCACAGCCTGCTTTTGCTTCAAATGTAATTGTAATAAAATCACCTGGACCTGCAAGGTTAGTTGTTGTTGTAAAAATTGGAAATTGTAAATCTGATGTATTTACAGTTACTGCACCAGAAATAAAGTTAGCATATTCAACGCCTAAAGGCAAATTAACTTTTATTTCTCCACCATTATTAAGTGGCCCAAATACAATTAATTTATATTCTGCTGTTTGACAAGCTGTAACATCTGTCGGAATACCATCACTTGATGGTATTATTAAAGTTTGTGCTTTGGTTTTTAATATTGTAAAAAAAGTGAATAGTATTAATACTATAATACTTTTTTTAATACCAAGATTATAGGTGTTAAATTTCATGATGATTAGATTTGATAAACCATTCTTTTCTCATCAAAATGATAAATGAGAATACTACATTTTATACTTTAGTTTGAAGGGAAGTGTATAAAATATATCAAATATTTTTTATTCTTTATTGTTTTTCTATTATTATTAATTCTTTTTCGCACGCAAAGGTACAATAATTATTAAAACTAAAAACTTTTTGTTTATTAAGATTATAAAAGGTTTTATAGAATTTTTTTTACAAAAACAAACCCTTTATAAAATTTTTTATAAAGGGTTTGTTTTAAATTTAGATTATAATTATCTATTAATATATAACCATCCTTGTTTTGATCTTTTGTCTGATTTATTTGGATGCAAGATAT
>JAUTBZ010091875.1:0-16929 GCA_032361785.1 Lepetodrilus galriftensis
GCTAAAACGATTCGTTTTCTTGGTATCATAGTTGTTCTAGTACATGTGTTCTAGTGCTATGCTCACTATTTTCTTGTCGATCTGTGCCTTGCTAGAAAGCGGCTGTACTCGCGTAGGACTGTCCTGTTAAGATATCGTATACTCCTGTGGATCTGTGCTCTGCCAGAATGACGTGAACACTCGTGCTGAATCATGTCAGAATAGCGTTAATACAGTACGGCGCTCACGAATGTACAACAATGCTCGTGTTCTTCACACAGGAGCAGTGTACGCTCAACTGAAGATTTTGGCGATATCCTGGGTGACATTTCGTGAGAAGGACTTTCTCCCGATCTTGAGAGCGACTCAATGAGGCGAGCAGACCTGCCAGACATATCGCCTTACTCCGCGGTGATCAGTATCTCCGGCTCCGCTTACAGTGGGAAACAGATAGTATCTTCAACAATTTCCACCCAAACCCTTTGAGCTGCTGATCAGAGAGATACCCATGATGGAGACAATAGCATCATAAGCATGGCCTCCCCGTCTTACATGGCCTCTGGATTACATGGCCTCTCGAGCTTCCTTGGAAATAAAATAAACCTACCATTGCGTAATGTATATAGTACATAGCATGGCCTCTACATTGAATAACCACGTTGCATTACATAGCTACTTTATGTGCGATAGTTTCTCTACAGTAAATACGATCCCCTCTACACGAGTGTACCTGATTTAGGCTATGTGCATTACGCAGTCCCTCTACATTACATATCCTGTCTACATTGCATAGCATGTCAACATTACAGTCCTGCTAACCTGTATGACTAACTGTACATTAGCACATAGTCTGTACACACACGCAAACAAAGCAATTACCCACCTCATAACCTGCATGTTACTGCACATAGACAGACAGCCTGACACGCACACAGACATACCGTATGCTCAGGTAAATGTGGGCAATCTGATATTCCGACTGATTGTAGCACGACCTGTACCTGCGTGAGTTAGGGGTAGTGGGGGAAAACAGGGGCTGGGAGGTAACATGGGAAGTGCGGGGTGGGTCCATTAGACATAACTAAGATGGCAACGCAATTGTTATCACCATCCCACCTATTTATATTTCAAAGCCAGCACACCAACTACTGCATCTATAGAAAACAATTTCCTCAGCATGTTGCCCATAACTCGAGCAGTTCACGCAACCTCGCTGCAGCCTGCATTGTGAGGGGGCAGTCGTGGTCATGCGAGTGCTCCGGAGCTGGAGGTTAACACGTCGTGCTGCGCCCTTCGGGTGCCCTGGCATGCAACGGCTTCATAACTCGTGTTACGTTGCACCGAGTTGATAGTCTAGATATGAAACACCAAACAGACCCCTTCTTCTTCATACTCAAACCAAACTGTCTCTATTAGATTGTCATAAGTTACAGCATTTACTGTTACTGATCTATATAGGACGCCGGTCATTACGCAGTCCCTCTACATTGCATTGCTCTCTGAGAGGCCTATTCAAGTAGGCCTGTGATGCTCATACGCTGTCATTGCCTGACGACCAAACTGCCCTTTCACTGCCAAATTATCTATGCAGTGTTTAAGATGGGGTCCTTTCCCCGTACCACATACCCACTTTAATCTAAGGTAGACGGGTCTATTGTGATACACTTGTTATGGAGCAAGAAAGGCCGAAGCTGGTTTCGAGGAGCATGCTTTTCTTGTATCTCTACGGGCGGCCTTCTCGCTGAATGCCTGGAAGGAATGATGAAGCTCCCGTACAAATCTGTCTGCTTGATATTTGTAACCCGTAATTGTCAACATCTCGGGGTATTTGTTCACCTCTTGTGATGTTCCTCCTCGCTTAGCTCGGGCTACTTGCTTTACAGATGAGTGATGTCACCAGATCAGAAGTCAAGCAGACGTGGAGATGTACAGGACGTTCCCCTGTGTCGAGTTGGCCTCTTTCCTCGCGTCCTTACCGTAATATAACCGGTTACATCGGATGTAACGACCAAACTGGTTAATGTAATGATAGTATGAAGAAAACATAAGATAGTTCGCGCAGATGACCTTATTTTCCACAGCGTTTTCTTTTAGAACCAGGGTTAGATATTTTGGTTTGGTTTGTTCACTTCGAAACGTCTCCCTCCGCTAGCTTTCTTCTGCTATTTCTGTATGAATGTGGATGCCAAAGTAGAGAGTTGTCTCCCGTGAAATGCGGAGTGACAAGACTAACATACCTTCGCTTCGGCAAATTCCGACGTGGTCACGTGATCTCGTGTTTCATCACGGCAATCTTCAGATATGTCCTCCTCTCCCTTTTCCAAAATGGCTACCATCGTCTTAATCTAGTCCCGCACTTTTCGCTTGTCAGTTGTACGTACTTGCCTCATATTTCACTCTTCTCTCAGCCGTACTACCTGTCGGTTTGTGTATAGCACAAGCGGGGGAAAACTGAAACTGGCATACTCTCTTAAGTATTCACGATAACTAAATTGTACAGAACACAAAGTAATGACTTCCCAAAATGAATAGTTTATCTTTGGTTAGTTATTGAACTATTCTTTTGATTGAAGTAGACTTATATACAGGAATGTTACACGGTTGTCAAGGCACTGCGCACTTGTGTAATGCATAATGAAGCGATTACGTCAGAGTACCACTGCACTAGTCTGTGCATTGTCGCTGTGACGCATAGCTGGAGCGAGACACGGCATACCTGGATGTAGATAAAGTTTGCTCCATTGTTACAGTTTAAGACAGCTCATGACCATATATTCAGATAGTGGCAAGACAACTCCAAACAAAAGTGTGCATGCTAGACTATCGAGATAACATCAATGGGCAATAAAAAGAGTATTTTCTCAACTCGGCAACTGTTGATGTATATAGAAAAATACCATCTTGTCTCGTAAACTGGCGTCTTTGCTCTGGTGTGTCTCGCTGTCTCCTGTCTGTTCTGTCTGTACTGTACAATGATACCAGCTTCAATATCAGTTTCTAGCCAACGTTTCACTTTACATTGTTTGTTCAGTAATAACCATGGTCGTTTATACTTCAGCTGTAGTAAGGTTTTAGAAGTGTTACTTCCAGGATTATAAAGTAAGGTTTTAGAAGTGTTACTTCCAGGGTTATGAAGTAAGTTTTTAGAAGTGTTACTTTCAGGGTTATGAAGTAAGTTTTTAGAAGTGTTACTTCCAGGGTTATGAAGTAAGGTTTTAGAAGTGTTACTTCCAGGGTTATGAAGTAAGGTTTTAGAAGTGTTTCTTCCAGGGTTATGAAGTAAGGTTTTAGAAGTGTTACTTCCAGGGTTATGAAGTAAGTTTTTAGAAGTGTTACTTCCAGGGGAACGTAGCATTAGGCCTAGCTTAGATGTATCCGTGTCTACGACACCGCTGTAGGACTGACACAATCAAACCACGATGTCTTGATGACTTCAATAGCTGTTTTCACTTGGTCTCTCGGTTGGCAGCTCCTGTTCTGTGTTCTCTAAATGCACGAAACGTAAACAGTTCCGATACAAGATCCGAGACAAGATCCGCGGTATCAGGACGGTGCTCCTCTCAAACAGCATCAGTCATGTGGCCATAGGAATGTTAAATCTGAATTTGTAAATAAAACCTATCTTGGAATCAAGTCAAATGATGTCAATACCTGGAAGACCTTATTGTTTGTAAAGCAGATGCCCGTAGCAATATGTAAGGTATATGGTGGGTGGATCGCGGCTCAGGATCAGTTCATTGTAATGCTGGTATAGTTCCTAGGGTATTAGTATCGGACATTGGAAGTAGAAACAACTGGGCAGACATTTATGTTACGTCAACGACCCAGTGTTGAGGATGGTCCTCCTGAAAGGAAACACTGTAGCATTCAATATGTTTTTAGGGGAAATTCAACAACGCCGATTGAATTAAGAAGCTGTCAGAAACCGCAGAGCAAAAGAATAAATCACGTCTTTAAAAAAAACTGGAATGGAAGGTGTTTTAGCATCCAACTGTGAGAAAAACTAAACCAACGCTGTTACGCATTTCATCCATACCCTCTGTTTACACGAGCACTGCTCTATGCTGCGGTAGGCGAGGGGGCTAACACGCTGTGTTGTATAAGTCCATGTGTTGCTTTGTTTGATGGAAAGCTTCAGGAAGCAATAATACTGAATTTTAAGAGAACGAATCGGGTAGTGTAATAGTTTGTTGATCTGAGTGAAACTGGTATGAAGAATAGCTTATGTGGTGCGTGGATACGTCTGTGCCAGGGTGGATAGTGTGGGAGGATAGTGTTGGAGGATAGTGTTGGAGGATAGTGTGAACAGAGCATAATTAATTGATGTTAGTAGAAGAGTGCATAGTTTGATGAATTGATCGTGTGATAGGTTTATTCTGTGTCTATATACTGTGAGTACGATATTTGAGACGTGTTGGTGTCGGAAGTTTGTCGAAAAGTAAAGCAATAGTTCTAAGCGGTGGATTTAAATATCAGCATCTCGTGATCATTCCGTGTATTACAAGCTTGTGAATAAAACTGTCAAATTATGAAAATATTTACTCCATTTGGTTAATGTAAAATGTTAGAAAACTGAAATCCATGTTTATGATATTGACATTTGCTTTTAACAAAGCAACATTAATGCTGAGATGTATTGCTGTATAAATAATGGAAAGCTTTTAAAAGTCGACATGTTTAAGATTTGTGCTCTTTTGCCAACAAGTCGAAGGCCGGGCGCGGCCAGACCGCCGTCCCTACTTGTCAGCGCATACTGGAGCTGGCGACATACGGGCTGCTCCACCAGAAGAACGGCCATTAGTCAAGGTCTTTATCCAGTTTTAATCAATGGGCGACTCTTATCCTACCCAGTCTATCAATTACCGTGTCTTCGACATTGACCACATATTCCACGTCTGCCTCACAGAGCATGTCTTCCCGGACTCGGGCGCCACAGTGGACTGCAACAGTCACGTGCGGCACCATCAGACAACACTGGCTTCTGCCGGAGCTTGTTTGATATATAGGCAGCTTGTATTGAGAGCGTTATCCGTTTCTCTGTCTCTCTTTTTGTCTCCAATTGGAGACAGCGTATGGAGAGAATGTGTTCCAGCAATTCTGCTGGTCGGAATCGATGGAGAAAGAGCACAATGAAGCTCTGGTCGTCCGGCACCTGGATAGCCAGCGCTGGAGCTCGCCCACTAATTAAACCTCTTAAGGACAGAATTATGACTACGCGGCTTTCAGACTTGGTCGGCAGAATGAGCAGCATCGTCAGTGATGAGGACTTGAGAGACATGATGGCGAGACGGAAAGAGCCGAGAGGAGACGAAAGCGCAATGTATTCGTTTCTCGGAAGTTTGAAGTTGATTGTTTATCGTTCTCAGTGGCAGCCCAATGACTGTAAATATTGTAACAAGCCTAGAGGTAGCTGGCTAATATTGATACTGGGACGCTCCATGCTGTATGTCCACCTCCAGCTCCCCCTCTAGCGTGGCGCTTCTCTCAGTCATCATGTTCATCATATTTAGACGTACGGTAGTTCGAATGGAAATGTGCAGCATACTTGAAATACAGACGCATACATGCACATAAACATATACACATACCCACATACACATACGTACACACATACCTGCAATACAGACGCATACGGTACACGCATATATACGCATAGATATACGTATACACACATACACGCTAACATGAATACATTCGGGATTCCCTACACTTTTGAAAGGTATGTTCAATGACAGGACTTATACCTGATAAACGAACGTCTATCTGAGTGAGAACTTTATAACATCTACATACTACAATATCTACGTGAAAGTCTTGTGCGTTCTATATGAGATCCAAGTGAGACAAGGGATCTATTATAGCGGGGTTTGTTGTGGTATAACGGGACCGAGGAGTAAACATTTTTACATCTCTCTCCTAAGCATGCAAATATTGTACAAGCCGGGCAAGCACCAATGTGGTAACGTCCGTATCAACGGTCTCCGCGAGGTATCCAGAATGTGCAAGTTGCGCTTACAACTAGACTGCGAAATATAACAAAAAAGTATAATGTTGAATGTTTTAGTTGACAGAGCTATAGACACAAAGCACTTGTAGTCCGTCATGGTTAAACTCCAATGTGTCACATGGATCATATCTTCCATACGATGAAGTGCACACATTGTGAATTCAATTCAAGTATTTACTTCGATTTTAAGTTTAAAATAAATGCTGTTGTATATTGTTCAATGTGCCATGGATTCCTTTGGCTTTTGGGATTCTGACAATATGAAAATACCTTGAAATATTCCAATGCCCCAATTTAATGTATCGGTGCCAACTTGGCGTAATGTGGCTAGTTCATGAATTTTCCTTGACGTAAAAACATATACAATCGATGTTTAGGGGGAAAATAGGAGCGGATAATAAATATGTTTTACTATTTTCCTGTCTCGATTTCTCCTAGTATATTGACATTTTATAAATATCAAACAGAAGAGCAACACGTTATGGTCTGAGTCGGGCTCGGTGTCGCTATGGGATACGACTATAAGCTGAGAACCTATGTCGCATGTGACGTTACCCTTCCTCTGGCCAGCTAGTTATGGGGCAGTTTATGACGTCACCCGCTGTGTTATAGTGACACCCTATGGGAGATGCACAGCAACTAGGGCGACAGGAAAGGCAACAACACAGGGGCATCTTGGCGGTTATGATAATTTTAAGAGGATCAGGAAATAACCCTGTTAAAAATGACGCTGTTTTAGTACCAGACCCACATAAAATACCAACTGTTATTTCTGGAGTGATATCCTTTGAGTACTATTCCAGTAGCATAGATGCGATTTAATGAAGTGAAGACTATGCAGCGATATCCATTTGCGAATGCGTCTGCTTAGTTGTATTTACTGCCAGAAGGATGTTAGTTTGAATGACGATACCTGCCAGTTCGTATCATTACTGTCTGTGACTTGACCTCACAAAACCAAGGGAGGCCATGATATTTCACAAACCTTTCTATTGATCGAAAACCATTAATAGAAATATAGATGTGTGCATTGCTCATCCCGTATTCACTTTTTCTTACTCACAACTTCGTGTCGTTAAAATACAATATTCGCCATTACATTGCATACATATTTATACGTTTTACTTTTGACTTGAACTGTTGAAGTCTAGTTACTGTCATGTTTTCATTACAAATGATGATTCTCAAATATAATTCTCCTGACTAATGTATGTTTTGATTCCATTTCAGGACACACCCAGTCCAACACCTCCGGCGGAAATCACGTGTACTACTCACGCCATCCTGACGGCCGTGACCCTGAACGAGACTTGTGGTTCAAGGCCGCCGTCATCGCTGTGCCTATTGCTGGAGGCTTTATACTCATTCTACTTGTGCTGCTGGCAGTGCGCATGCTCAGAACAGACTCAAGACGTCATCGACGTCTTATCCAGGTTCGTCGAGAGCGAGGCCTGACTAAAGCCCAGCTATACGTTACAGATCACTTCAGTGAGTCGTCCGAGCATTCATGTACACTTTTTCCAGACAAAAGCAAACCGAGTATTTCTCGAAATGTGAACTCGAAAATGAACAAGGCTGGTAGAATTTACGAAAAAGTTGGTGACGCAAATATTCACAGACACTCTCATCCTTCCTCCGTCATCATGTGGGGGAAGCCTTCAAAGCATGATCTTCCAACTGTGGTGTGATGCCATGTCATGCTTGGACATTGCTGCAAGTGTAAATGTTACGTGATGACCACGTGGTGAACGAGTGTTTGTGTGGTCACGTGATAGGTGTCATGTGACAATGCTAGTGTATGATATGACACCAATGATGTACAATAAAGCAGACAGTGACTGTCACGTGACATGGCGTCCATTTTAGATGCTTCGTGAGATTGTGAGATCTACATGTGTTGAAACTGCTCAAGTGTACGAATAGAACAGAACAAATCTTTGCGAATGTATTCTACGGTGCGGCTGTGCGTATTGATGGATAGATGGATGGTTTAGTCATGGAAGCTGTGCGAGGTGTGTAATGGATGGATGATATTAAGGATGAATGATGAAGTATGCATTAAAAGAAGACAAATGTCATTATTTTATTTTATACAAATGGTTTATTTATTGATGTAAAATAAAGGCAGATACGGAGAAATCTGCGAACGTACATGAACAGTGTTGTACTTATTGTCACCCACATGTTCAGCAGACTCAACAAACCAAGAATACTACCCGGTCATCTACCAACCAAGGATACCACCCGGTCATCTATATATGATCCACACTTATGACCAACATATACTCTGACTGAAAACCAATGTTAACATGATGGCGCCATCACACTGCTGTACCGGGAGAGACGATGACCTGGCCTAGTTGGTAGCACTTCCAGTAATCACCTTCAGTAGACATACAACCCAGTCTGATGCTATAGTACATGTATAACTAGGACGTTGTGTACATAGGCCTACTCAGCAGGTGTAATACGCTACGGTCACTTCTTGCAGTCTGGACATTGAATCACATATCCCTTTAAGTAGTAATCAATCAGTAAATATATACACAAACAGAGAGATAAATACATATAATAAATCCCAGTTTATGAGGTAGTTATTTAGGCGATGGCCACGCCTTCTGACCAGGGAATAACACGAAGATGGTATACGCCTTACAGCCTAAACACACCCGTGGTATATAGCACAGGGATTACTTCCAGAGAAGTATGTATGTGAATATATAGTACATGTATATATCAGTGATATTAGAGGCATAGATGGGTGGGAAGGAACGTGTTCTTGTGTCAGACAAGGATGATCAGATTGTCAGATCGCCGTGATTTACATTCCAGATATAGAAGCTGCATCAGTGTAAATAATGAATGGAACGAGACAAGAACATCGATGTATTTAGTGATAGCTCAGTGTGTATAAGAGCATCGATACGTTCAGTTATACCTGTATATGTACAAGAACACTAATGTCTTTAGATATACCTGTATATGTACATATCCTGACAGTTGGGGTCTCTCTAGAAAATGATGCATGTTCATGCATGTCCACTTCTCATCTTCAGGTGGGGGGAAACAATCTGCACACTGCACACGGTTGATCGTGGTAACTTTATGAATGGTGATTTTACAGGTACTTCCGTATCGAAATTAATTGCAGTTAAATATTAGTGTGCTGTTTCTTATCCCGAGCTTTTCATACAGCTGGTCATATATGTATGTGTATAGTGTGCGAAGCAACGTATACATGTAGATCGTATTGAATCTTTATGATGTTTTGAAATATTATGAAAGCTATATTACATCCTTGATATCAAGTTGTGTGCAGAGTTGTTTTATTGGTCCCTACTCTCACTTTAAGTGTCTCATTTACATTTCTGCCGTAAGGGTAGTTACAAATATGCGCATGCACAATCACATAACTGACTACAAATAATGTTTCAGTATTACATCATGATCAGTAAAGCAATACAATATTATTTAATGGTTACAAATATACGCATGTACAATCACATAAGTGACTTCAAATAATGTTTCAGTATTACATCATGATCAGTAAAGCAATACAATATTAGTTAAAGATTACAAATATACGCATGTACAATCACATAATTGACTTCAAATAATGTTTCAGTATTACATCATGATCAGCAAAACATAATACAATAAGTCAATATTAGTTAAAAATTACAAAAAAAAGGGGAAGGGGAGATTTCTACTATCCGAAAAACGAGCAAAACCTATATACAGTGTGTACTTGAACACGTTTTGTTGTCGAATTCATGAGAAGATTAATGGACTCTGGAATGGAATGCATTCATATTGGATTCCGGATGGTTTCCGGTCTGGTGAAGGATATCCTCGCTGCGTTGCCAGGATGTGGACTTGCTGCTCGAGTGTTCGCTGAGAACGGGACTGTTAATGACGGGTGTTAAGATGCCGCCATCAGATAAATGGCGGGCTGCAAACCGGCAGAAATTATCAGGCAGATTTCCGTGTGATGCCTGACCATATTACGCCGACCTCCGCTATAATACATAGTTATGACGAGTATTGCTTGGAAGCATAGTGCGTGTGGTCTGAAACATATGATTTACAAAGATTGTTCTTAACAAATACATTTTACAGTAAGACGTCATCAGTAGTCATCGTTATGTATGAATTCAACGGTGCAGCGTTCTAATATAGAAACTTCATTCGACTTGATACTTCATGCTAGAAGGTTATAGGACTAGTTCCTGACTGGGAAGCACTTCATTCCTGTGGATAGAACAAACACAAGAGCTTAGAAGGTCAGTATCGACTATATACTGCAGAGAAGGCAGCTATTATTTTCGTGAAGTGATGATAATTATTGTAATCTTTGAATATGAAATACACACTCAAATATGAAGGTAGTAATTTTGACATCTCACGCATTTACACAGACTAATTAGAGTCATGTTTCCATGGACAATAAAATCTCTATTAATGTTAATGTGCGTATATACCTGCCGTATGATTATCCGGCTTCCAGCATGGCGACAGAGCGTCTGTGATGTGCCTCCTGGCTATACGTGTTCACAGATGCACGTGACAATTGCAGAGAAAATTCACAAATCATTTCCCTTGAGCAAATTTATTCCCATTTTGGCCTCTTTAAGTTGTTGTTAATTCTTCACATTATAAAATCTAATGGCTAGTGTCGTATGCGCAGGAGTCGTTATATAATGGATAGTTGTCTCCCTATAGCCCACAGAGGACAGTTGAATTCTAACTAGACTAGCCCTGAAATCACGGAATACTTGATAAATGATGTGATTGCATGGTTGTGATTTGAACATCGTCTAAGTAGACCACTCAGACGAGCCATTGGGTCTGCCACTCCAGGAAATATCAGTAGAAAATTAACTATTGGTATGGAATCATTAAGTTTGACGTGAGTGGTGGCTGGTCTGTTTGTACAGGCGGAGATATATTTGCATAGGCCACAACCTCGGTCCCTGTAGTTGATAGTTATTACGAGTGGATCAACGACGTGTATAATATTTACGTAACGTCAATACAGGTCATTAAAGAACGAATGATAAGTACAGAGAAATATGGAAACATAGAGAGTATAAATACTTCTATTCACCTCACGTTCGTATGCATAATTATGATTGTTCATTAAATGTATGCAAGTCTCACAGTGGGCGTTTACATATGTTAAACCATTCACTAAACGTTGTCCGTTTGTTAGTGAGGTGATACATCTAACAACTCTGCTAACAACGTATTAGAAGAAGCTGGTAGTGATTCAGGCAGCACAGAGAGGTCGTGTATAAGCTAGTACATTTAGTACCTGTCGAAAGAGAGGATTCTCATAAGCATCAGGGAGGGCACTTCGCTCTTGACACCCAAGTGGACCAAACGTATATAATCTAATATTAAGTCTGCCCCATATATATATAAAAGATTGAATGAATAAATAAATAACACATATCGCAGCCATGTCCAAACTACTATACTTATGTCATGTTACATTGGGAATATAATATTTTTTCAGAGACGCGTTCTCGCAGACCTTCCTATGGAGATTGATGACAGTTGTTACGTGTTCTACGTACGTGTTGCGCACCATCCAACCTTGTGTAGACCCATTTCCCCATAATTAATTATGTTTCTTCTCAAATATCTAGACGGGAAGTTATTAACTCTGATTTGGCGACAGACTGGTGTTGTGTTACAGGACTGGGTCTGGTCTAGATGAAATGACCCATCAATCGGCGTATCGCGGGACATAAGCAGGTAATGCACGTGATCACGTGACTGTCAAACATCGATACTCCGTCGTCAAATAGTCGAACATTACCAATATGTGTTCGTTAAGTTCTGTGTTGTAATTACATTTGTGGCTGTGCACACATCTCCCAGGAGACTGATTCTGTGGTAGTTCTAGGGAAAGCTGATGTTTGAGTAAGGTATACAGTAACAGGTAGACAGATGTCTCCTCGATCCAGATTGGATCTGATTCAGAAGATGATATGGCTCTCTCCTGGTGATTCATTCGCTAACATGGACATTAAACGTCTGTAAAGATCTGCTGACTCCCGTTGGTCGTGAGAATCCACTGAAAAGCTAAAGTCGTCTAGACTTGCTTATAACTGTTCTAGAAGGGTGGGGATGGCAGCATTACAAACTAATAATTATGATTTGTTCTTACTTTGCATACTCCATACCATTAAATAGTATGCATTCAAAGAGTAGTATATGTGCCATGTAATAGACATGTATTTGCTGTGTACAGTACGCGAGGTCTTTACTTTATTGTTTTAATTCAAAATGTTCAATTCAAAATTGTTCACACTATACATCACTGGTATACTAACTACTAGTATTATGAAAGCAGTTCGTCAAAGTGTGTCGACATGCGAACGCTCTTCTCATATCATAATCATATTGTATATGAGGAAGAGCAGTCGATGCCAAGTCATCGGTGTCTACTATGATGAGATTGACTGATGTCTTCACTAACGAACACCAGATTAAGAGATCACGTGTTTATCGCCAATGCCTGTTTCGTGGCACCAATGACATCGATTTCCATACTTCACACGATGGGGGTCCACTTGAGGCTAGTTACGTGAATGAAGGAAGCAGACCGTGGTGGAACAGCGTCGTGCTGGTTATACGTGTGATGGTCAAAGACTTTGAATAGTAGTCACGTGATACAATATGATGTTCCCTGATGCTATGATTTATACTCTTATGATAATCAGCATTCTCTACCAACAACTGTAATTCCCCCATGCAACGTGTATATCAATCTATAGATACGGAGCGTGCGTATAGTACGTGCCATGTTACTAGTTTTAGGAGAAAATGTACAGAGACCAGTCTAGGTGCAATGCCTCGTACGTATAGGTACGACATCTACCAATGTTTCCTAGTATAATTGACTTACTGTACACATACTTCCAGATGTTGGTTTCAAGATAACAGCAACATCTTCCTAATGAACACACCAAAGTTGAACTGTACCAATTGATTGATTAAACTCGTCATCATAAATTGGTGACCAACTTGCAATAAGTTATTTAGATTGAAATCCTGGAAACCAAAACACTAATGATAATTGAATGCACTTTCCACCAATGACTCAAATTTGGTCCAAACATATCTTACAATAATGGTAGTGTGTGCATTATTCATACATAGATGTAACTTCCAACTTATTGTCAGATTAGTATTGGTTAGTGTGTATTATATCAAGGCAGACGGAAGTGGCGTCCATAACAGATGGTATGTACTCTTGTTTCCAATAATTAACTGAAATCGAGAGCTGCTATATAAAAGACTGCGCCAGATCTATGCAGCAAGCGATATAGATTAGTCATAATTGTAGCTGATCTACTATCATATAGTCTCCGCCCTGCAGCTGGAAGACCGTCTTTAATACTCCAGGTACTATCTGAGATGGAACTGGTCGCCAGCATGGCTAACTGCTGGTCATTAGGTCTTGACCCGGAGCCAAACAGTTACACTTTATGTACATTGTCTATGTCTACAGGCACCGCTATCATTGATTTCACTTTGGTCTAAGTCCGTAAGATCATGCTGACCACTGCTGAACGCCAGAGGTCAACTGCTAGCTCCAGAGGTCATCTTCCAGCACCAGAGGTCATCTTCTAGCACCAGAGGTCATCTACTAGCGCCAAATGTGAGACCAGCTCTTGAGATAGACATCACTGACTGTGGGAGATTTACTGGAATTCCCTGAGAAGTGTTGAATGTTACACTGGAATGAGTGCTTACTGTACATAGCATGCTGACTGAAAACAGTATTAATCACGCGATGCTGGCTTAATTTTTGTGTGTGACTATAGTTCTGTTATATTTACGATAGTCAAGTTGCATCACGTAGATATCATATCATACTAAATATAGTTGTATAACAACGTAACATATAGCACGATTGTCTTTGTTAAATACAGTAACGAGTCAAAATGAATACATGTGTCTATGAATAAATTGGTAATGTTGACACCTTTATGGACATATCATGAATAACCCAACAACCCACGCGAATACAAAGCAGTGAATATTCAATTACTAGGAGGCAATCATGCAGAATAAAATGTTTATTAACATACGGTATGCGATGATCCCAACGCCCCTGTAGTACTACTATATGAGTATTCATCTGGAATATATTTAGTTCTAAGTTAGTACAGATATAGTATATTATCTGTTCTTTGCTATATCTGTAGTACAGTAGTTAATGTCTTGGATTACATACGAAAGTTTATGTATGTGGTAGTCTACGTCTTGGACTATTTGGTTTGTCTGCGTATACCTGCCTGCAGTACTTATAGTGTTTGTTCTCTGGGACTGCATAGCTAGTCTTGCTCTGCACAGTGCAGGAGTATGTCTGTGTTCTCGGAAACTATTTGGCTAGTCATATGGGTGTTCTCCGATATAGATGGCTAGTCTAGCTCTGCTCTGCTATAGTCTAGCTTTATCCTTCGAGACTACTGACTGGTATAGCTCTGCTCTCTTAGATGTGTCCTCCGAGACTACATGTCTAGGCTAGCTCTTCCCTCCTAGGTGTATCTTCCGAGACTACTTGGCTATGCTAGCTCTTTCCTCCTAGATGTATCCTCCGAGACTACATGGCTAGGCTAGCTCTTCCCTCCTAGATGTATCCTCCAAGACTACATGCATGCTCTGCAGGTTCTATGGCACTCTATGACTGTATGATGAAGTTCTATTCTAGACAAACATGGAATGGATATTTATGGTTCTTCTAGAATATACATCACCCCTAAGCATGTCTGCCTGTGAATCGCTACTCACGAAATGCTTGAAATTACTAAACAATCCTAATCACGCCTTTGGCATGTACATAAACAATAATAATTACAAACCCTGTACACTCAGAGATGTGTTGTCTCTATATGGCATCTGGAACTTATGAAGGGAGGTGACTCTTTATGAGGTCGGAATGCATACCACGATTCATCTGAGCACTAATATGCGCAGACTATCGGCATCGTGATTGCTGCGCATGTGTCTGATGTCTTCTAGTGGATGTGGGCGCCTTGGTGTCGTTGGATGTTCAAACGAAGGATGCCCGTCGCCATATTACACAACGGAAGACATTGCAATTGATAAAGTCCTGTTTTTGCCAGTCGTTTTTTTAGAGCAAATATCAGTAATATTTGCAGTGCATCTGGGTGCAGCATGGTGCACTACTGACGGGGACAGACGCCATGTAATTGACTATTGTAGCTATGGGTAATTAACATTGAGTGCGCAGATGCTCAAAGATAGCAATCACGCGGGCTAGCCAGGTACAATATACAATCTAACCGGAATCTCCAGTTCTACAAAGTTCTACCTACATGCATGTGCACCAGAGATCCCACAGATATTTATTTCATATACTTAAGTTCGTGCTCCAAGACTGGCGTTACGAAGGCGTCGCACCAGTCTAAAGATAATTGAACATGGCGGATATCAATTTGATTTTCATTTATTTGGCACTGGTTTCATGCTGTTGTAGATATCTATATTTCCATCTGACAGTTATGAATTGTACGCGTATCTATGAAGTTGTTGTGTAATTGGTACCTGTGGGAAGAGACATAGAGGAAACAACTCTAGACGAGCTTGGCGTCAGAAAGCAATGTTGGTCTGTGTCACAGATAATATTCTTAAATAAATGGTCCCGTTCAAGAGGTCCGCCATCCACACAGTTAAGCAAGTGTAGCTCTTCTGTGAGGAATCAGAAAGTAGAGAATCGTACATATAAACTACTAATACCAATAAGTTGTCGTCATACAAGCAGTATCTCGCCGAGACTGTGGTGCGTATACGCAATATCCAGGGCTAGTATTTTCGAAACATTTTAACTAATAACTTCTTAGTGAGAATTTTTATCGTAACATTCTCGAAAGACAACTCACTATAAACTGCATCTAACTGACAAGTCACTATAAACTGCATCTAACTTGCAACGTTGCAAATTATTGGTAGTGTTTCTTATTGATAGTAAATAACCAAGAAGTATTGCTTAAACTAAACCCAGGAGTCTCTTCATTGCGAGCATAAATGAGCATTGTATTACTAGTGGCACTACCATCTACAACATTATCTGGTATTACAATGTATAGTATCACTCAGGATAGCATTATGCCATCTGATCCGCAAACCATCACTAATGCCATGCTGTTTAAGGTTCGATGAGCACAGTTAACCAATGGCAAAGTATAACTTCGTTTGTCTGGCACATGACATTATAAAATCGTGTCGGTGTGTATTTTCAAATATTTTGCTGAGGTTATAGGGAGACTGTTATACATACAGATATAGCTGACAGAGACGTCAGGGACGATTCTGGGAGACACTTGGCTCCACACCCTACAGTGCTCACTCTAGGTCGCATCTCGTGCATGGGTCGTCATAATTAATGTTGAAGGAAGGTTGGTCTGGACATTTTCAATCAAACAATAACACAGCCATTCACAAATATCAAAATGTTCCGGTTATGAAATATTAATTCCATTGTCTACAAGCTATAATATACATCTCTTTCAAGTTCCCTCTCCTGTGATTACTTATTATAGTGAAACATATAGGAACACTCTAGTCCCGGTAAACATGGCGCCACATCCGCTTTGCCGTTGGCTATGAGTTATTATCTCCCTTTGAAAGTTTGATGTGTTATTAAAGGAGCGTCATATTGACTAAATTGCCTACTACGCCCCGAGAACGTTATGATAATGTGATACAGGAGATAGCACAGCTATATATACCACTTGAGCATGGCTATCAGTCAAGACCCACGTCGTTGTCCTCAGTGTGACGGAATTAAACTAAAATAACAAATAATATTAATACCATACTGATATAAGTGTGTGTGTGTGTGTATGTGTGTGTGTGTGTGTGTGTGTGTGTGTGTGTGTGTGTGTGTGTGTGTGTGTGTGTGT
>JAUTBZ010091986.1:0-16927 GCA_032361785.1 Lepetodrilus galriftensis
GAAAACCAGACAAATTATCCACATAAAACTATGTGTTTCCAACATTTCAACCAATAACTGACTTGCAAATTTACATATCCGTGGCTCAATCTTATATACGTTCGACCGGTGTACGACTAGTTTTCAGTGCTATGGTAGAGTATTACCTATAGGTCTACTTTATACTACAACCTGATACCTATTATATATATATATAGGCCTACTTCACACCACCACCTGATACCTACTACAGGCCTACCCGTAGCTAGGGGTGCATTAGCAAGGTCAGTAATTGCTATAAACACCAGTTCACATGTACATTGTTCAGATTTGTATGTACAATTATTTTCAATGTTTGTCAAGAGCAATAGTTGTTATATAAATGATATCTCAAATGTGTCAGCTATACATATTTACAAGTAACAAATAACGAAGTGGCTTCGACTATGGTTCACCGATGTGATACCGGTATACGACAT
The DNA here is from genome assembly GCA_032361785.1 of Lepetodrilus galriftensis. Taxonomy (NCBI): domain Eukaryota; kingdom Metazoa; phylum Mollusca; class Gastropoda; order Lepetellida; family Lepetodrilidae; genus Lepetodrilus; species Lepetodrilus galriftensis. The sequence goes on from JAUTBZ010091986.1 coordinate 459, forward strand.
ATTTTTTTCCATTCTTTAAAATTAATTTAGCATTTATTAGTATAATTTTCTAAAGATTAGTACACTGTCGGTGGAATGTGTAATAAATAATTATTTTCCAAATTGGAGACAAAAAATCCGCAAACCAGGGAATCAAATAACTATATATGGTCTTAGCTAGTCCGACACAATGAACGCATATAAGATTGACAAATAATTACCATTATACCTATATTAGTAAAGCTAAATTGACACTTCAGATACTAATTATTTCTAATAAAGTGTAATCTGCAGGGTAATCTCGCCAACACACATATGAATCGATGCTAACAGATGACATTTATGGCGGAAATATATATTGAATATTAACTTACAGCTAGTATACTACATCGACGATGATACCATATTGCACGTTGAGAACGGCGAGCCCACAAAACAATTCATCATTGAATTGAAGATACTCAAACTGTACAGTAAACTCATATTTAATAAACCTAAAGAACTGTACAGTGATTGATTTCCTTCCAAATGAGCTGTTATCGATATTTACGCAGTTAATAGTGTTATGCTAACTAACAACAAACAAACAAACAAACTGAAATATAAATATACATATATATTACTATATAATTATACTGTGAAGTTGAACTGAGTTTCTATGGTCAATTAAGATGTCACATTCTTGGACAGGGCCATATACTGGTCTTTAAATTAATTATATACATGTACATGTATATTATATGTATAGGCCTAGCAGTATATCTGGATATTCTATGCATCTAACACTATATTAGTATTGTGGCACTACATTTAAATATTTTGGTTACATATAATTCTTTGATTAAGCTTGCAAATAAAATAATCATCATCGCAACTCAGGCCATTATCGACTACTACACTATACACTTAAAGTGTGTCTTTAACAGCTATTTAACCTTCGTCAAATAAGTGTAATCATAATAATTATGGCCGGAGTTTCGAGGATGGAAAATCATATATGCAAAGTAGAATCGAAATAATTAAGCGATCTCTCTCTTTCTCTCTCTAAATATATAGAAAACACTTTTAAAAGATATTATTTCCTATGCCTCCAGTGTTTCGAACACACTCAACAAATATATTCCTTCATCACCGTTCATCGTCCTTTAAGGGGAGGTAATTCCACGTGCCGCTTTCCGTCACCAAGTTTGCGGCAAGGAGAACTTCTAATGACACGAAGAGTGATGCAATTTTAGTTTATTCCGAAGATAAAAATAAGTGATCGAGGATAATTCCATCTTAATGCTACCAATTCTAACTCAATTGAAGTTCTGGTCAAATTATTCACTTTTGACTAGGAAAGTCGTTATCAGTACTTTTGTAAACAAAATGGCTGCAAGAAGTGCTGTCTTTGGCCCAAATGCAAATGGTCGGTCCAGCCCGCGATTGAGTGGGTTTGAACGCATACCCAGACCATTCCTCATTGGAGTCGCCGGGGGAACTGCTTCTGGAAAGGTGAAACGAGATATATAACGTATGCTTAGGATTTAATGTCTTGACTTCGCAATCGCACCTCTTCGATTACCGTGTCCATGAATATTTGGCACTGTACTGGCACCAGTTCCGTTCCACAATCACTGTAATCAGTACGGTTCTCCCCTAGCATGATCCCCACCATTTTTGGAAGGAGGCATATTTTACCTCCAATACAAACTCATTAATTGGGTGGAGATCAGGGGCCTTGTCTATATCTGTATATTTCACCTCGACTCATTGCTCGAGATTCCTCTAGCAGGTACCTGCTGGCCTGGTCCAGAATCTAGACGTCTATGGCACCATATGCATTCAGCTCATATGAGCGCTAGTAGTGCGATAGTGGAGACGAAGCAACTTTGTCTACTTCTGGCCATATGAGACTTTTTATATATGCATAGCCAGGGTGCCGCTAGAGAGCAGACCTTAAATGGAAGGGAGAGGAAGAAACAAACATTCGTAGAAATAAAACGTGCAAGAAATCAGCTTACTCACTGTATAGTAATATGTTCTTGGGTGATTTGTTTGTTCTGTTGTACACATCATGCTAACAGATGTACGTATCCATCCATGTTGCCGTCCCGAGAAGTTTGTCTTTCAAATATCCGTGATTTATTGCAACGCCATTGTGCTTTCGTCACGCGATCAATTAGACGGTTCGAGTTATTAGGGTAATTACGGTAGTACTTTATATGACAAATTAATAATTATGAGCACAATTGTCCTGTCTTGTAACTTCCTCTCACTTCCGTGTGTTGCAGTCATCAGTATGTGCCAAGATCATGGAGCAGTTGGGTCAGATGGCGGTAGATCATCGGTCTCGTCAGGTCGTCATCATCAGCCAGGACGCCTTCTACCGCAACCTCAGCCCAGATGAGTGCAAGAGGGCAAAAAAGGGCGAATTCAACTTTGATCATCCAGGTCACACAAACTATCAGATTTCAGGAAGCGTAGCTAGGTTTAGAAAGACACGCAGCTGGGATATATATTTTTGAAAATGTTTCTAAAATAAATAATGTTTCCACCAAATAAAAAATAATTCTTGTAAGGCTACAGCTTTCTTACTTAAAGGCATACACTCAAGGCTTGTTGACATATTTCATGGGCAAGCATATTTTTAATAATTAATTTAAGATAAACATGATATTATTTGTGTGTGATATCTGGGGAATGTGGAAAATGTAGCTTGTTGCAGAATATTCTTGTATAGTCTGACAAATCATATATGTTTACATACTTTCAGTTTAAATATATTTGACCATGATTATATATATAGAGGATATATTTTTCTCGAATACCATGTTTATCTCATCGATTGAAGTGGGAGAGTCCATATTTCCACGAGTGGTGCAGCCACAGATTTCTTCCACTGAGAGAAGAAAACTTGAATGTTCTATTTATTACATAAGTGCAGTGAAATATACATAACTTTAATTATTTTGTCAGGTATTAGTTCATCAGCCTACTTCGTGCCGCTGAACTGGTTCTATGTCCTGTCCTCTGTGCGACCCATGAGACTTCAGAGGCCGTTGCCCAGTTAGTTATTTCCACTGAGAAAACGTGGTATTTCACTGCATTTATTTAATAAAGTGGTAAATTAGTCAATTAATTGTAGTTAATTTTACGATCGGATACATGTGAGAACATTCATGGGAAATGCTAATCTTGTACGTGCTTTTACCTGTCTGTTTACAGTTTGGGACTGGTTAACGCTGGTGCTTATAATTATGCGTTCCCTTATATTTTTTTACGGTAATATACTAGAACATTTACACACATAGATATATATAGATAAATATATTATGATGTACACAATCAAACAGTAATCGGCATGTGTAAACATATTTCAACATACCTCAATATCCTGGCTGTATGTTATGTATTGCTCAAATTGTATATCACTGTTGGTAGCTCTTGTTATTCTAGACTAATACCCACACCTTTAAATGGCCTTTTAGAAACAGATATTTCTGTCTTCATTCAGGAAAGTGCCTCAGTTCAATGGTAATAACTTAAAGTGGCAATGGCATTATCATATATATTATTTTATAAAAAGGACGACAATAATATCTACGGTTACTGTTTAGTTCCATCGATTATCAGATTCACACTTTCAAAGTAAAACTTGTATATATTTATAACTTCAGTTCTATATCTATAAGCTGACATGCCATTGAAAACAAATGCCATTCCACAACACAATTACATTCACAATGAACGCCCGAATACCATATTTTTTATCCGTTGTATTTGCAGAGACTCGAGATTTCCTTGCAGTTTTACCCATCGCTGCAGTGTGTGCCTTCAGTAGACCTTTGATTGTTAAATTGTCTGTTGTTTGTGATGTGCCTTCTCGTGGAGTTGTTCTGTTATTAATGTTCTGGAATGTTCTGCGTGAACTCCAGATGTAGTGGCAATGTTCAGAGTCCGTATTTCCGCGTGTATCTCGATCTATTTGCTGTTGTCTCAAGTGTGTAAATTCATCCCAATCCTGTGTTGAATTCTTACATATGATCTTGTTGCAATCAACTCCCAGGATTGATTGATATTTTAAGTTCTTAATGTGGGCTAGATTGTTAGTCAGAATATTGCATTCAATTTGATGTTTTATACGCTAGACACTAGTTTTAAGTCATTTTCAGGTAGACATCAGACTCCAAGATTACGAGACTTTTCTGAGTACGATTTCATACTCAACTCAGAATGTTGTTAATAAAACGTCATGTTTTTTAGCATAAGCACGTGAGTTGAGCACAAAAACATACTCAGAAAAAATTCGTAATCTCGGGGCTAGACTCCATGATTATGAGACTTTTAGCATGATTTCATGCTCACTGAAATTTTATATGGGTATTTATTGAGCATAACTTTGAGTATGAAATCATATTTTATTAAATATTTAATCTCAGGACCAGATCCTTTATAACCTTTATAAGCTAAACACCAAGGACTTCCAATCATCTTCTGAGAATACAATCAAAGGGAGATAACCAGTACTCCCAGCCATGAATTCTTCCATTAAACTTTTACCTCAGATTTTAGACTTAAAGGCATACAATCACAGATATATGTTGTTGTTGGACCTAATTGGCACTGTTAATGCAGAGTCTATTTATTTAGCATACATGTTATGGCTTTTTTTTATCTTTTAAAAGAAATCTCTACCTGGCTCAATTTCAGAGGTAAAATGATTACCTAATATCAACAACAATGGACGTCATCATCTTCAATGATACTGTATACTGGTTATCATTGTAATTATAAGATATAGAAAGTCACTTGATGAAAATCGAATCGACTTACATTTTATCGGAAAAGTTAGCTTATTATTGTGAATTGGTGCCATGCACTCATAATTAAATAATATTAAAATATTACTAACTAACCGAGTGTCAGGAATATTTAGCCGTTTTGAATTTAAATAAATTAGGTTCATGTATAAATTTATTTAACCATTAAATTGGCCAACCATCTGTGATTGTATGTGTAAGTAGAGATGGAATCAAAATCATAAAATACTTTTTATACCAATTTTTAAAAATATTTTAATACATCTTGGTCTCTAGATAAAACTAGGTAGTGCTTCTATAGAAAAGGAATATAACAAAACGGGTTAATGTTTGTTGATAGCTGTTTTAGTGTAATCAATGTTGATAATATGTCTCTGGTTTTGTACTATTCTTCATATACGTACCAGTATTCATTGTTTAGAATTAACTAGGTTGGAATACAACCTGTTTACAATTTAACCCTCTCCCTGCTGGATTAGGCACAGGCAGAGCTCTTTAGGGCATCTCCGGTTGCCTCCAGCAGGGAGAGAGTTAATTACAGCTAAATATAGGTCTTGTTTCCACTTTAGTTTGCACCCCCAAGATCTAATGACACACAGCACATTTACCGTACCCCCATTGACCTGTAGTGACCTTTGAATGATGTATTGATGGGCAGACTATTTATTAGGGGTGTCACGATTCACCGATGCATCGCCATTGTACCTCTTGTATCGTGATACACGATTCTGTCTTTGTGAATCGATTCATAATTTTAATGTAAATCGATTCTAAAATACATGTTCAGATTAATTTGTTTTTATAATATTCCTGATTTGAACAGGTTATTTCCGTTCTTAATGAGTTTAAAGTTAGATTTTAGTTTGGTTTTTTTCACAAGGATTTTAAGTGTTTTATTATCAAAACATTTTTTTCAATTTTCTCTTCATGACTGACTTATTTGTATTAGATATTTAAAAAAATAATTACCTTCATATAACATGAATTACTGAAAATCTTTCCAAAGTTCTTTAAAATTGAATCGCGATACGTATCGTATCGTGTGCCTGGTATCGTGATACGTATCGTATCGCGAGATAGGTGAATCGTAGCACCCCTAGGTGAATCGTGGCACCCCTACTATTTATACTTGTATGTATAGCCAATCAAATCTATTTACTATGCAATGTTTTATCATCATTTTATATGCTTCAGATGATTGTACACAACAAAACCTAGAAAATCTAGAAATATACTCAGGCTTGATAAAACTAAATATGTTGGCTTACTAAAGTTTTAACATTGTTTTTAAAAAATAATGCACTGCAGAACCTTTTGGATTTATTTTTGTGCAGTTAAAAATAAATATTGAATACACGCCTTAAATTATACTTACAAGTATAACAATCTTTCCAGTGTAATATTAATTACCGTATTCGACGTATTAAACGCCCAGGGGGGCGTTTATTAAAGTACCAAAAAAATAAGAAGTTTTTGTTAAAAGATTTTCTTCTTTTTTTTTCTTTTTTTTTTAAACAACAATTTTTATATCAGAAAAACTTCCTGGATCCTAAAACAGTAGTCTTTAGAAATAATTTCCCAAATTCCAGCATTAAATCCCTTGGAAAAATAATTTGAAAAAGAAAAAATATATTTATTTATTTTATTTTTATTTTTATTAAAATAGTTAAGGGGGGCGTTTATTGGAGCAGGGCGTTTAATACGTCGAATACGGTATATATTGAGGTGTTTCGTGGGATAAGTTTACAAGAAGACACCAAGCCTAGGGTAAGGTACTGGCACACTCCTCTCTATCCCTGGATCTATACTGCTGCTCGATAAGTCTCTAATATTGTTGTATTTGTCCTGTCATATATTCATGTACTCTGTTTATTATTTTGCCCACACTGTGATGTGTATGGAATCAGAAATAAATCAATAATTATATCCAAAGTGTTTTTGTACTTATGTTATTCAGCCTTTCTCATTTACCGCCTGGTAGAAAATGGGACCAAGATAATAATTATTGTAATATTGTGTGTGTGTGTGTTTGTGGGGGGGGGGGGTGTCCGTGTGTGTGATACAAAATACAAAATTGAAAAATATATGAAACTATTGAAAACCAGTAGTATATAGCTTGTTGCCCAAAATACTTGTGTAAACAAATCGCAAGTACATTCAAGAGAACTTCAGGTAAAATATGATTGACCATGTCCACGAAACATTTCAACAAACTGTGATAGTTTGCCTTTAAAGATACTGCAATACAAACTGTCCGAATGGTGCTATATATTCCAATGTCGGAAGGTAGGTGTCACTTAAAGCATTTCTAAATTAGTAAATTAAAAAGGAATAGATTACTGATGTTAGTACATGTATAGTGATTAATACCACAGGTAGTGATGAAGTTACCACTATTTTCTTCGTTATGGAGGTCATTCATGATGGTTTGCAGACAGCTGACGAACACGGGGTGAGACCGGAAGTAGTTCTTAGTAGGCGACTTAATCCTGGTGACGAGCACCAACAGTGCCAGCCTCTTCTCATTATTGTCGACGGAGGCATCGAACAGTTTAGATCCTGAAATGGTTTGTTTCCAACGCGATCACTATAGCCCAATAGGCTAAATGTGTGTATAGTGTGCATTGTTGAATCGATAGTTAGGCCTATACATAATTAGCCTATGTCTTACCGTTTCTTACAGCTGACTTTTATTAACAATTTTAGAGCCATACATCAAACTACTTTTGAAAGAAGTATTAAGACAATTTAGTAGACTAACCTACTATAATTGATTAAAAGCAACTTGTTCTGGCACCGGAGAATTAAAGGATTTTTCCGGTGCCAGGACATGTTTGTTCTAATGACTAACCTAGCTACAACTCATCCTCTCATGCCAGGGATAATTAAAGGTACCCCTGTGGTGCGAGGATGGCTACAACTATGCCCATTGCTACAGTATAGTAGCCTACTCCTGTAGTTAAATATCTTCTATACAAGAGTAGTGTACACATATTCACTCGTTTCTTTCTTTCTGAAGATACGCCGTTGAACTACAGTATGAGAGGTCGACATGCAGAGCGTAGACTACCCCTATACATTTATCTGCCGTTCCATTCGCGAGAACAGAGCTTACGAAACTTTTGGAGTACGATTTAATACTCAAGCTCAAATTGCATATGGGGATGTAGTAACACAACTTTGAGTTTATCATATGAAATTGCACTAAAAAAGTATTAGTAATCGCGGGGCGGGGCAAGGCCAAGCTCTGTTGGGTATAGTGCCTACGATTCCATGCTCAACACAGCTTTGTTCCCACAAAGAAAACACGCACAATTTGATTTCAGGATGACATCATACCCACAACATATTCGTAAAACCAGGGTATCGTTTCTCGAAGCTCTCTTAGCCGCTAAGGGACCATAGCACTCTCTTAGCAAAGTGTTAGCTATCGGCCAAGAGAGTGTTATGGGCCCTTAGCGGCTAAGAGAGCTTCGAGAAACGATAGAACCATAACATCGTATGTGTACTCGAATTTCGTAATTTTCCAGATTATTACCGTTATTTGTGCTAATTTCCCTGTGACCATGCAACTTTATAGGCTTGTTTACGTCCTGGACAGTGAGTCCTAGCTGTTACTGTTCTGAGCAGCTAGACGGGCCATTGGTCGCTTAAATTACTCCTAATGTACCACGACTATTCATAAGCTGTTAGGCCTTAAAGTCAGTTGTCTTAACCTATTGTAGTAGGCTACTGATCCTGGTGGGTCGAGGAAATACCGTAGGCCCCTATATCACTATTATATTCTCAGAACCAGAGTTGGCAATCTACCTTCAGTTCTAGCGATAAACAGTAAACATTGATTACTATTGACGATATAATGCATTACTTATATATCATAAAGCATCACACGTGTTTAATCTCTTATAGCGTCCTTGATAATGTTGGGAAAACTGACATAGCTATATGCATGACCGCATACATATGCATAGTAAGCCCCTGTGGTGTTGTGTTAAATGGGGGTCAATACCTTAATATTCCCAGTCGCGATCATGGAGGTCATACAGGGATCTCCTGTACGAAATACTATTATAAGAGATCTAATGATGCTCACACGTGCACACAGAGGAAGACTGCATGTTGCGTTTAATGTACAATTTTGGGGTTTTCCCAGGATTTTGCCGACATCACGAGACAATGCATTATTATGAAGTGAAGAACTGAGGTACAACTTATTATTATCATCCGACATGGACCAATTGCAAGACGGACGTTGGTTTGTATTACAATCTGTTTGGGAACATATACTTCCCATTGTCTAAAGTTCTTCTCGTGAGCATTGTACATTCAGTTCAGACGATTGAGGTAGGCACTACTAACTTGGCCTAGCTGCAGAACTGTAGCTATAAGATGCACCGTTTACTATTTTGCTATCTACGGTATTCTGGCACCTTATAGCTACAGGGGAAGCCAGAATAGATAGCAAAATAGTAAACGGGGCATCTTATAGCTACAGTTCTGCAGCTATATATACTTGGCCATGATCTGACCCAACGCAAAATGTAGCAGTCTTGTATATACTTAGGCCTACTGTAAGTTAGATAGGTTTTTTAAAACTATTATTATCAGTTGTATTCCGTCTTGTATGTAATATTAAAAATGAATATGTTAGATATAACGATTCTTAAGATGACTGTTGCTGATTGTGTTTAAACGCCCGCATTTCTTCATCTGGGATCAAGACATTCGGAATACAACATGTCTGGACACAGGATTGGGAAGAGTAGGCCAACAAAATAATTTTAATGTAAAATAATATAACAATAATTATCATTGATTATCATTCTGATTTCAGATGTCGAGTTTTGTGATCTACATACATAATGGCACCAGAAGACCATTGAGTGAACCATACAGAACCATGGATACAATCAATAATGCGATGTTCTTACTCTTCGTCACCGGAAGTCAAGGTCACGTGTGTGAATTCCGGAGTGACGTTCATTTTGGTGGATTGTTGTTCAATTGCAGTGGACGAAACCTGAGTTCGATTCCGGAAGCTATTCCTCACAATGTCGTAGCGTTAGATTTAAGCTTCAATTCATTCACACGACTCGTTAATAACTCACTTATCGACTATCCTTTGCTTGCGTATTTGAATTTTGATGACAATTCAATATTTCAAATGGAATCCGATGCGTTCAAAGGCGTGTCTCATCTAACGGAACTTCACTTGTCTTGGAACAAGCTCTCCGACAACGAACACTCTTTCCCAAAACATGTATTCCGCTACTTGAATAACCTTCAAGTATTGACTCTCGAAATGAATTCAATGACGTCATATCCGGACTGGGTGTTTCCCTCTCTTGGAAGCCTTCGTCGTCTTTACATACATTCCGTTCCTGTTCCTATATTTGGACCTGGTTTCAAATATCTGGAAAAACTCACGTTTCTGCAGATAGACTCGGGATCAGTTTACGACAGCAAATGTTTCATACAAAGATTAAGGAACGAAACTTTTGAAGTGTTTAGGAATATCAGTATAGAAACACTGAACATCAACTGCCCGAGTCTAATGGAAGCGGAGAGCGGATTGTTCCAGCCATTTCTGTCTTTAACCAGTCTCTCGTTTTCTAGAAATTGTCTTGGCGTTGATGCAAATTTGGAAATATTATGGCCTTTTGTTGGAAGAAAGATGCAAAGATTAGAACAAAGAAACATTTTACCGGCCTTAAGATCGCCAAACCAGGTTCACTTATCATTAACAGCGGAAAACACAAAATACCTGCGAGATATTTGCGTGAAGGAATTTATTTTCAACCAAAATCACCTTATTTTTATGGAAAGTGGGGTACTTATGGGTTCGCTGTTTTCATCGTGTGTTCAACATATCGATTTATCCGATAACAATTTTTTAGGCGACGAACGCAATCTTCTCCAAATATCTCTTTTTCCTGAACTACGATATTTCAGTGTGCGCCGCGCCAGAACTGTCTACAGGGGAGTCTCGTATAATTATATGACACCAGAGAAGAATGTTCTTGAATTAACGTTCATAATTACTCTTCCCGCCAACCTCCAGTATTTAGATTTGTCTGGAATAGCTGGAGCACCCTTGAGTAACCATTATAATGTAAGATTTGTTAATGCCACGAACGTAAAGACGTTTCTCTTCAGTAATAATTACAATTATCTTCAATATGGATTCACAGGTCTTGAGAATGTTGAAGAACTGGACATGTCTGGGAGTAGACTAGACGTTGTGAATTCCCAACTATTTAAATCATTTCCTAATATTCGAAATCTTTATGTTCGGGCTTGCAACATGAGATTCGACGAGCACGCTCAGTTGCTGTTCGAAAATCTGAATAATTTGGAACGTATAGACATATCTGAAAATATGCTAACCTTTCTACCAACGCTGCCAAACCCTTCTAAAGTGAAACAAATAAACGTAAGCTTGAATGCGTTTGATCATATCCCAATCACCCTTGACGAATTCACAAATTTGACAATATTAGATCTATCTTTTAATCTAATTACCTATTTGAGTTCCGGAAGTCGAAATGAACTCGACAAAGCATACACTATACATAATGTACAACTGATATTACATGGTAACATATTCTCGTGTGGATGTGACAGCATGGAGTTCATAATGTGGTTGGTTGATTCACAAGTTATATACGACAGTAACAGGAACTTCTCCTGTCTGAAAGAAGATGGAACAAGGATGGGAAGTGTTGACGTGGCGAGAGACTACGTGTCCATGAGTCGCCAGTGCCACGGTCGCTACATCCTGTCCTACGTCATAACCTGTCTCACTATGTTCCTAGGGACCATAGCGACGGGATACTTTGTGGCCAAGAATCCAGAAAGATACAGACAGATGTTTCGGAAGATTTGCGGATTTGGTCCTCGAGAATTCAAAAAGACGGACTTCCGGTACCATTTGTACGTAGCCTACTGTGAAACTGACATCCCGTTTGTATTTCGTGACGTTCGCCGTGTCCTGGAACTGGGATGCGACCCCACCCGTCTGGTCTTGATGGACAGGGACGTGCTCCCCGGTGTGGACATCGTTGACGGTGTTGTTGTCGGGGTCAACGGCAGTTTCAAGTCGCTCTTGGTCGTGTCACGTGACTTCCTGAAGGACAGGTGGTGCCAGTTTACGGTCAACGTCGTGGTCAACTCCATGACCCCGCTCATTCCGAACAGGACGATACTTCTAATACTGGACGACGTGGAGTTGGCGGAAATACCCGAGGCTCTGCTAAATGCCGTGGATGAAGACTTTGTTTTATATGTTAAGGATTATTTCGACAAAGCGTCGTCACTGTGTCAACGTATCAGAGAACTCGCATGTGTTTGAAATTTATATTATTGTGTAGATATATATATAATTACAGTATTGGAAATACCGAACCTATACCACAATACCACTCATTTGTATAGGCAAATTTAATAGTATGCGTTCAGTATGTAGTCTTACATAAGTAAAGTATTTGTAATTGTATAATAATTACAAACTCGTAGTGTGACATTTAATGTATAAAGTAAGTAATGATGTATTATACTGAGACTATGTACAGTGTAAACACGTAAATAAAATAGAAGCGTTATAGTACAAAATGAAAAAGTGAAGTTTTTGTTTTGTTTGTCATTCCATGGAGTAGCCTATTTACTGAGATAATCTACCAAATAGGGGTGTCAACACATTTCATTCCAAACAATATAGTTCTTGAACGACAGAGCATGCCGTGATCTCATTGCTCGACATATATTACTCAAAATATGCTAAGGATCGTACCATTTCTTTTGGTAGGAAACAATTATATTCAATGACTCCATATTGAAATATAATATAATAACACCCCTAATAGTGATGCCTATCAAATTGAGTAGTATATATACACGAGGCAAATGACACGCTGAACACATTCCTGAGATGGACCTTCAGCCATTAGTAGCCACTTAACAAAACTTACACATATAAAGCTAAATGTATGTCCAAAAAGGCTCCTGACCATTAATTAACGTTGTTGAGTAGGCCTATATATGTGTAAGTTTTGTTTATGATTATAACGAGGACGAATATCCAATGGTCTACAGGTTCCATGTAGGCTACTACTACTAGCTGTACAAGAACGTACACGTTTATTATTATGAAGAAGAATGATATCGGATTCCTCAAGTTGCGTTCTAAATTTGACTCTATACAAAAATACATCAGGGGTGCGTTCAAAGATACAAGGGCTTGCAAGCAGCTTGCAAGCGGTTTACCAAACTATAGCCACTGTCCCAAGAGTCGTGCATGGGATCTGGAACCAGTTTAGCTAAGCGACTTAATTTACCCAGCCCTGTGCTGACTGAACGCACCCCGGGTGTGTCGAGTATGCAGCCCGCGTTATCGCCCATGGTAATATTTCTAGGAAGACGTCCTGCCATCAAATTTGATCGGTGTCCATAGCGAGGCTGGTGTCCATAGCGAGGCAGGGCCACTTACATCATTACACAAATATGGCAATAAATACGCATATCTGCACCTGTAGATGGTTTTTTTGGTCAATTTAGAGGAATGTCGCTTACTTCCTTAAGCAAACATGGGAAGTCGTTATACACCAAAGGGGAGATAATTATATACCAAAGAGGAGCAGGTAAATCGCTAAATGGGCAATGTGTACACTATGCTTAAGAGTGTTTACTTGAAAGTACTCAGATGAACATAACTGGATATTTTAGTCCACTTGAAGGACGCTAATGTGGATGTGTGCCACCCGTACCTAGCAGAGATGTGGAGCTCGCGTCTGAATCTGGGAGCGGGTGGGAGCGCAGTGGTAGGAGGTCGGACCGGAGCAAAGGGTGCAGAGTTCGAACCCGACGCCGGCATCAAAGATCGAGGAGGTCCCCACGCGATCGTGATAGGATGCGTAGTTTGTACTGTAGATTTAACTATACCCTTGGTTCTTCAGTATCGACAGAATATTGAAATCGGCATCGAACCCCAAAACAACCATTGTCCATTAGTAGGCTACCAGTCGGTGGTCGTAGGTTTACTGCAACACTTTGCGTTGCATGCCTCGCGGGTTTTTTGACAACGTGTTTAGATCATAATTCAGACAAGTGAAAAAGGAAATCCGAATCTTGCTTCATCTGACACTATCGGACTAAATCTGACTACATCTGACTAAATGTGACTACACCTGTCTTAATCTGACTAAATCTAACTGATTCTTTGTTTGGTACACGCCTGATGGTTTGTTTTCTTTATGCAGAGCTCCAGATCCGTTCTAGGCCAACTATAAAGGGTGATATCACCTTTGTATGTGTTCTAGGCCAACTATATATACAGGGTTCTAGGCCAATTATAAAGGGTTATATCACCACTGTGTGTGTTCTAGGCCAAATATAAAGGGTTATATCACCACTGTATCTGTTCTAGGCCGACTATAAAGGGTTATATCACCACTGTATGTGTTCTAGGCCAACTATATAGGGTTATATCACCTCTGTATGTGTTCTATGCTCACTATACCACAGTTTCCTCGTGACAGAACAGTGAGGTGGGGTCAGATGTTAAAAGCTGTTCGGGGAGGAATTTGCAATTAAGGCTACTTAGTGCTTGTCCCCCCCCCCCCCCCTTCTCCCTCTCGACAGATGGATGGGAGGCGGGCAGTCACCCGTCACCCGTCATCAGTTAGATGACTCTCGTGTCTACTTACGAGATCTTAGCGATACATTACGAGATCTTAGCGATATATGGCCTGTCTTGCTGAGATATGAAAGACTAAGAAACACATCCTTCCGATTTTACACATATTTTTACAAGTACGGAGGTCAACCCAAGAAAACATAATTTTATTTTTTCCCGAAACGGAATGTTTATCTCGGTAAGTTCCAGGTTGCGTCTGGAACACACGTACCGTAAGTGTGTAATTATACGAATATCTGGAACACGTGAACTTTTGGAAAGCGGAAAATTCCGGTTGGATTTAGCTGCAGTTTCCAGGTGTCCATGGCAATGATTTAGTAAAAGACACGCGACATATACCATTGTATAAGTTAAACGTAGGTAGACATAATTAAAAGCATTATAGACGGAAACTACATGCTTTCCGGCTTGGGATTCACGGACTGGGTGGGGAAGGAGTATAATTGTTATGGCTGTAATAACATTTAGCCAAGGTCGACATCAGAGAGTGTACATAACCGATCCGTAGTGATGTATGGTCGCTCCTGTCGAATGTCGACAGATCGTCGCGATTATTTAATAGTACAAGGACCAGGGTTACAAAAGCATAGGTACACGGGATCAACACGGGTCAGATATCTGTATGTTTGTGTTTTGGGTGGATGTCATATCTAGTTTTCTGGTCAGGTACGTCACGCATTCGAATGGAATAAGCACACGTGACGACAATGGAGGACGACGTGTTGTGTATCAGTCGGAGCATGTATGGAAGCCTATCCGGGACATATCTGGAC
Source organism: Lepetodrilus galriftensis (assembly GCA_032361785.1). Classification (NCBI taxonomy): domain Eukaryota; kingdom Metazoa; phylum Mollusca; class Gastropoda; order Lepetellida; family Lepetodrilidae; genus Lepetodrilus; species Lepetodrilus galriftensis. The sequence goes on from JAUTBZ010091986.1 coordinate 15,704, forward strand.
GTATCTCCAGGCCTGTATCAACCCAAGGCGTGTCCCCGCGGTGTTAGGTGCGCGGTAGCTGTAATTTGATATACTGCGCGGAGCCCAGTCGCAAAGTCGAGCAGCACACCTATTATGTCGCCTAGTCGTGGAGTAGCCGGATCGCCGAGCAGTTGGGTGGACGGGAAAGGAGCACGACTTATCCGGCCTCTTATCGCGTGACGTCACATATGAAGGATGAAGGTTTCCAAGTCGATTTCACGCGTGTACTCGCGGGTTCGCGCCCTCCTGAACATGCCTCCGATGTCCGTCCAGACAGAATAACACGAAGATTAACACGTCCGGATAAATGCAATGGAGGAAACAAAAACGTCCATATTTATTGGATTAGTAGTAGACATCCATATTTATAGCGTCATGGGACAATACCTATGTAGGTAACTCTGCTGTTAATGTTAAAGTGATATGTATCTGATACTAATGCATCAACACTGCTTATCTTGTACATCAGACGTATACTGTGGACTTGTGGGCTGTTGTATCCGGGTGAACACATATTTTAATATTGTCCGTCAAATGTCCGAGTGGACGACAACTTGTGGTCAGCCCAGATTCGCGATGAGAGTATGACTATAGGATCTACTATACAATAACAAACAGAAATAGTCTTCGTTGCAAATATCTGGTTAAAACTGTCTTAATAAATTTGTACTTAAAATACACATGTACACGGCTGTTTACTCGAATGCTACAAAAATCATCCTTGGTCGTCAGTATCAGCCGGTGCTCGCACGTTCACTGCAACATTCAGCGCCACGGATGTTGCGGGTTTCCTCCTGCCCTAGAACGACGGCCGTGATTTAAGCGAAAGAACGTGAAAGCTGCTCTGAACCCCAATTCAAAAATACTAATAATAAATCGTTGTCCATTCTAAGACTATGGTCAAAATAAGTTGTATTTTACTTGATATTTTAAACATTTCTGTTATAGTTTTTTTTTAAACATATCTTGAAGGTAAGGGAATATAGACAGAATAGTTAACAGAACACAGACTTCCAACCGATCAAAGTCTAACGAAAACAGGCATGATCAAACTACCATTACAAATACCACTACAGCAGGTAAACCGTCTAGTAGACAGGGCATGATCAAATAGCATTACAAATAACACTACAGCAGGTAAACCGTCTAGTAGACAGGGCATGATCAAATAGCATTACAAATAACACTACAGCAGGTAAACCG
>JAUTBZ010092097.1:0-16924 GCA_032361785.1 Lepetodrilus galriftensis
CCGTGCAATCCATTCACAGGAAGTAGAGGGCCGAGGCAAATACTGTTGCAGTTTGTGTTTGTGACGTCATAAATTTGCTGCTGAATGGTCTACACCACTTCTTGAATGTGGACAGATTGGACACTTCCTGGACACACCTGTCCCGTATTCCATTCATGTCCAGGACGCACAGGCTTGTCCAAGAGAGTCAATGGAACAGCTAGTCAATAACTACATGTACCGTAATTACCCTAAGAATTCAAACCCTCTAATAGTTCTAACACCTAAATTAGAAAGCGTCAAATATATAGGTTAATTGATTAATTCCTCAAAATAAAGTTAAGAAACTGTATGTTTATATTAATTGTTGTTTTTTCAATATGCACTGAATTGATAGATGTCATAATTGTGTTTAAGAATTAGTTTTAGTTACCTTGTTTTGGGGGAGGTCGAATGCACGTGTTTGCGTTGTTATCGGCAGTGATAGCGCAATCTTGAACGAACACTCCGTCATTTTGTGTGCAGTGTGTGTTAACATCTGAAATTTTCAATACATCAAATTGACATCAAAAAGTTTTTGACTAGAAATACACAATTACAGGTAACCTAGTTGCAACCTGAAAGAAATAAAATATGAAAATTCATGTATTGAAAACCGGTGGTATATATATACAAAACAAAAAAATGTAGCTTTTCCCAAAAATTACCCACATAGACAAATCAAATGAACATATACTATATTAGGTACAAATATGCTTGACCATGAAACATGTCAATAAACCATGATTGTATGCCTTTAAAGTACAAGATAAATAAATAAAAAATAAATAAATACCATTACAAATATCCACGCAAGGCTTCAACATGTTCTTTTTTGGACACGGAGGAAACAGAACAGCGCAGAAGTAGAACATTGCATTCTGGGAACAACCCAGAGCTACGGAACGTTCGGCGAAGTGTTCATAGCCATCGAGGGCTTTTGATTGGCTGGTGTATGACCATCCGTTTGGCAGGTAGGTTGTGTTGTATCCGAACACCTTGCATATATCGAATACCACCCGTTCACATCGATCTGAAATTATGAGAAATTGTAAGCAATAGCGCGTTGCACCAGGGCTCGTATTCTTGAAACTTCGTAAGTCCTAAGAAATTCATAAGTAGTAAGAATTTTCCTAACTGGTTTTCTGCTTGTGTTAATTTTTTTAAGAGATTTGTTTCCACTAAGACGTTCTTAGCTAAGAAGTTTCGAGAATACGGGCCCAGGTCTATAAATAGCAACACACTGAGCGTCAACAGTCAGTAGCTGGGATGTTTGCCTCTCTTCCATGCATGTGTCAGGTGTGAAGCGCTATATGATCAATTATGTCTCCTATTAGCAGTGACTATTTATTTCGTGAAGTGAATACGATCTATGCTTATGGTTTGAAGAGTGAGTACTCTGGAGGCTCTACCTGGTGCTCGGGTGGGAACAACCAGCGTGGTGGTAACCGGTGGTGACGGAGGAAGGATGCACTTCTCCGTGTCATTTGGAAAAACTCGGCAATCCATCGGAAAACTCCACACGTCTCCACACTTTGCTGTCATTTCTGTGGTAATCACGAGAGGTATAAATATTATTAAATAATAATACTACCGGTAATAAGGAAGAGAATGATAATGATAAAAATACTACTAATAATCAATAATAATGATAATAAAAATAATATAAATAATAATAATACAAATAATAATAATAATAATAACAATCATTAAAAATATATATAACAAAAAAATATATATATATATATATACAGGGGCAGAAATAAGTGTAAATTAATGGATAGCCAGGAGGTCACTCTATTCTGGAAACTAGAGTGCCCTCCAAAACATCTAAGGGCCCTTAATTTTTATAAACTCTTTTCAAGGTGGTGTCAAGCTGATTCTTGTAAATGGGACCTTCCTTGGTAATAATCATAATAGAAAAACATTAGGTATACCTCAACACTCAATTGAGGCGTGTGCTAGTATGTAACGGATACTTTTGCCTTATAAACATACATTAATATTTAGCATGTTAAAAAACAGAGAACGGACTATTGAAAAGCAAGAGGGCCAAATGGGCATGCCAGAAATGAAGTTATCATGCACGACAATGATTATAAGTGCCTTTGGTCCACTGGCAGGCGTTATTTCTACCCCTGATATATATAATAAATTTCAAAAATTTCTTAATTTATTTACCATTTACAATCAAATTTTGTACTTTAATTTGTTTGTCCCTAATTATATGAACACCGATCGTTTTCCATTTTTCGTATTTTCTAATAATTCAAACAGCTAAAAATGTAATTATTTTCTCATGTTCGAATTATTAGAGTAATTATGGTATGCAAGTGAATGATCCAATACTGACCATCACATACGCTCCGACACGGTAAAGTGACCTTTCCGTCGTCCTCACACTGGGGGAAGAAGATGCCGCAGTAGAAGAACTTGGCCATGTAGGAGCATCCGTTCTCAATGGTGGACTTCCCGTACTTGTTGAACGCTGCCACAGTTCCTGGCATCGTCTCAGAGAACCAGTTTGGCAGACGCGTCTGTATGAAGCCATCATCGCGACAGTAGTCAAACGTCTGGTTCACACACTTGTCTGAAGTAGGAATGTTGTTGTTGCATGTATAAATAACAAGGCTGGGTATCGTTCCTCGAAGCTCTCATATCTACCAATGTCGTAGCCATCTCTAATAATTGGTCTCATAGACATAGTGGATAGGAGCTTCGAGAAACAATACCCAGGGCTATCGAATGGTAGCAATTTGAGTCATAACTGTATTTTGAGGGTATTGTATTGTAATACTAAATGTGATTGTGTATGCCGCTGTTTCAAATATTAATTTTAATGGTCAGGAAAAATGCGATATTTGTATTTGTAAATTAAGAAAATCTTACCTTTCTCAGGAGGCTTATTTCTGTGTGGTAACGGGATACACTTGTTGACATCTGCCCGCAGGAATGTGCAGTCGAATGGAAAGGGGAGGTAACTACCACAGTCAGCCATAACCGCTAGAAACATAATGATTATGTGAGTATGAGCGAGTTATGGTTTTATTTATACTGAGAAAATTTTCTGTGATTTGAATACTGGTACTGAATTAAAAACAATATTTCATTATGTTCTATGACTATCTAGGGGTATTTTGCCTAATAATGGCTAAACATTGGCAAATGGAGAAATAATTAGCAATGGTGAAATTAGTGAAATAAGCGATTGTGAAATTGGGGTGTAATTACCTTCACAGAAGTCCTCACAGGGAAACTTCAGCCTAAAGTCTTGTGATTCCTCGCAGGGTGGGAACAGCATGCCACAGAAGAATTCCAGTGCTACGTCAGAACAATTGTTTTGTAAACTCTTGTTTGCAAAGTAGTCAAAATTCCTGATGGCAGATGCACTGGTTTTGTCACTGAATAGGTTGGGGTATATTGTTGAATGATATCCGAGTTCAGCACAGGTACTAAACGTCATCTCAGAACAAATAGCTGTAAAGACAAAGTGAAAATAACATTTGATAAAACTGGTAAATAAATCCACATTGATTACCATGGCAATGGCACCTATGGAAAATTACACTTTTGAAAATAAACGATATTGGGCCGATTTCTTTTTTCTACTGCAATTAATTTAGATGTTCAAACTATTAGAGGGTTTGAATTAATAGAAGAATTACGGTATTAATCCAAAATTAGGCGTAGGGATTAAATAAATAAAAATGCAATACACTTAGGTGGTCAAACTATTAGTGGGTATGAATTAATAGGAGAATTACTGTATTAATCCAAAATTAGGAATAGGGATTAAATAAATAAATAAAAATGCAATAAATACAGCTGATTAAACTATTAGTGGGTTTAAATGAATAGAATTACAGCATTAATCCAAAATTAGGCTTACCGGTATATATTAGGGATTAAATTATAATTTTTGGAATGCGTCGTTTTTATTGTTACATAGATCTAGTAGTGAAATAGAATACATATTGGCCATATCAATTAATAATACTAAAATACAATATCTTACGCTGTGGCGTGGTGGTGGGGATGAGATCAGCTGGTGCTGGCAGACAGTCCGTGTCAGAAAACATGGCACTGTCACAGCCAAACAATGACACCTTTGTTGTGCACGCCTTTTCAATCTCTGAATAACAAAAAATACAAGGCTTGGATTTTCCCCAAAAGAAATACATTACTGTTAAAAAATAAATGTTTTATGTATTATCTGTATTAAATGTTCAGGAGCGGTATCGAAATAAACTGTACAGCTTGTTTACCAATCCTCATTCTTTGCTGAATAAAAATATGTTTAAATAAAAAATTATACCAGGTTTGGATTTTCCCAAAGAAAAATACATATTACTGTTAAAAAATAAGGGAGCGTAAAAAGTTTACATACTACATTTTTTTCCGTTCAAAGAGATACAACTGTAATAAGTAGGGTATCTCCATTACACAACCCAAAGAGACATGTGCAAAAATGACGACATATTTCCATTTGATTGTGTGTGAAATAATTAAGACATGAAAATGAATACTACTAATTTATCCTAAAGATGATTGCTAGCTGAGGCAAAAGTTACAGGAGATGGGGAGATGGGGAGATGGGGAGATTGTCATCAAAATGGTGCCACACAGACACTACAGTCATGAGCACTTCGCAGAGTATAATAGTTGTTGTACTCCTGCTGGGAAATTTATTTCACTCTCAGTTTCTCAAGTGAAAGGATATTTTCAAGTTCATGTGAACCAAACTTATCAGACAACTTGACATGGAGGCAAGATAAATACAAAAATACATATATTACCTTTGCACACATTTCTGCATGGTGATAGTCGCTGACCGTTAACTCCACACTTGGGGAATATCAAGCCACAGAAGTAGAACTCGGTCAAGGAAGAGCACTGATTATGAATTATAGTGTCAGGCATAGTTGTGAATGCCTGTATGGCCTCAACTATAGAAGATGATCCAAAAGCATTTGGGAGATATGTCACATTATAACCGAAACTCTTACATATTGTGTGGTTGAACAGGTGGCAGTTTTCTGGAATTGAATCAAAGAAACATGATTTACAGTATCAAATCCCAATGCCAAGTTACATACAAATAATGTCTAGTTATATTACAATAAAAACCACTCTTGATTTATTGCACAAATAAAAATAAGCCCACCCCAACAACAGGTAAACATGATGCTAAGTATGTAACGATAGAGTCTTTACTTAGAGAACAAGATAAAAACAAACCATCCCAACTTAGCAACTAGGTAGAGTAAAACTTTAAATTCAGTACTGAAACCATTCACATGTACTAATAATGTCATCTAACTATCGTACGTTTGCTACTCTATCGTTGTATACTACACAACTGTTATTAATGTTGTTTTTACGTTAGTTAATCATTGGATAGGTCTACCAAATAACGTGTTATTAATGTTGTTTTTACGTTAGTTAATCATTGGATAGGTCTACCAAATAACGTGTTGTTAATGTTGTTCTTACGTTAGTTAATCATTGGATAGGTCTACCAAATAACGTGTTGTTAATGTTGTTCTTACGTGGTGTCACTGGTGTTGTTGACGTCACTGGTGTTGCGGTTGTTGTTTCTCTATCTGGAGACTTGCAGCTGACTTGATGGTCATGAAAGTCGCAGCCAAAGAAAGCAAATGACGATCCACATTTGGTATCAACCTCTGAATGTGAAATGCGCAAAGCATGAATTTGCAAGTCGGGGAATAATGCTATAATTATTTATAATATAAATTGTACGTGTATTAAGTTATAGCTCACGAAATGAGAACGATAAAATTAATGTTTACTTTATCAGGTATCATTTGGGGAAGCTCACGTATACAGGCCTATCTACTATCATAGAGTACCATTCTTAAATTATCAAAGAACAAGATGAATACAAGAGAACTATATAAGATGAAATAAAATAAGATAAGACTGTAGGCTATTACCCGCTAGGCGAATTATTAGCGAGATACACACAAAGAAAGCTGGGTGTATAGCATACAAGAAACCACAGCATTATTTCAGTAGACTATACTAAAACGAACAGACAAGCATAATATACAAAATAAAACATAATGGTATTATAACATATTGGATTTAAAAATAAATAAAAAATTAACACAAGGTAGTCTAGTGAACACATACACACGAGCTTCAGTTCAGGCCTGCGTTTCACGAAATGGGTGCATATTTACGCCGGATGTATATTACTAGTATCAGACCGTAGAGTATACATGCAACTCCGACATGCTTATATTATGTCCTGATCTACGTCCGGCGTAAGTGCACAACTCTTTCGTGAAACGCAGGCCAGAAAACGATACCTTGAATATTAAAATAAGGAGATATAGATACTAGAAGGTATTTATGCGGTTATCTATTATAAAAAATACTCTATAATACCGGTACATTGGAGTACCTTTTCGCTCTTACCTTTGCAGACGTTTTTACATGGAAACAGGGGCGAGTTGGCTTCGCTGCACTCCGGAAAGTATAATCCACATAAATAAAACAGTGCTAAATCCGAGCAGTTGGAATTGACCATGTTGTCAGGCAACCTAGCAAATTCCACGATTGCCTGTTCCATGCTTTTAAAGTTCATCATGGGATTAGGGAAATATGTGACATTGTATCCAACACTTCGGCATGTCTCCTGAGTTAAACTTGAACACATATCTGCAAAGAACCAAACCACATTGTCATTCGATGCCGCAACCAATTCCAATAAGAACAATACCTGGGCGATGATCAAATTCATTGTCATGATCAGTTATGAAAGCGGGTTTAAACTAGAATGTCAGTCATCTCACGAAGAAAACTAGAATGTCAGTCATCCCACGAAGAAAACTAGAATGTCAGTCATCTCACTAGGAAAACGTTAATGTATCATCCTACATAATTCTTTTTTTTTAATTCGAAACTTTTGTCCGAACTTTTCTCCACACACACTTAAATCATTTAACGACCCCGCACGTGTTGGGTGCGTCAAGGTGCTCTTCTTACTCATACCCTGTTTATGATGAAGATCGTTATCTTATAAAACTCGAGAACGGGAAGAAAGATAATTAATTTTCACTGTAAATCTCCCCTAGTAGAGAAGACGAAATTCCCAGATTTTAAAACCTAGTTTTATAACAAAGTCACAAGAGTTCTTAAAAATCGAAAAATGTATGGAAACATTGAATGACCTTAGGACCTGATCTCGTATTAAGAAGCGCAGGTAAACACTCCTGTTTGTCATATGTGGCATTCTTCCGTATTCGTACAAAAGAATCGCTGTGATATGCATAAAATCTGGATATTATGTTCTCCACTGGGGGTAATATATGCTATACAGTATACTATAAGTATACACACGTCGGCTTATGTAATACGTACAGAAAAGCCACGGTTCATTGAACACAACATGTCCTAAAGGCCCTTCAGTAGTATCGTGCAATACATTTTGCTATACATTTTAAAAAAACCCGTATTTACTAACACAGGGACATGAAAGTATAGGCATACAGTGTATACATGTGTATACACCACGGGAATCATATTCTAAAATTAAATCCAAACTGAAATATTTTCCTTAGGAATTTGTACGTCCAGTACTAAATTGTTCTGGAACAAAATACCCCATTCTAATCCCTAATCCAAAGTATCTCGTCCTACAGGCCGTATAACAATATTTCCTTTCAAACCTGTTCAAATGTCGTAAATAATAACGAGCTCATGAAATGTTAATCCGGGATGAATTTGCTGCTATCGGGTTTTTTTTTTTTTTTTTTTTTGTGTGTGTGTTTGACATGCTTTCTTCATGCCGCTTATTAACGTGCGGTGCAATACAATTCTAAGCCTGTTATCTTGTTCGTTGTGATTCACAAAGCATGCCATAGGTGGCGTATTATGAATTTTAATAAGCGTATACAGCTCATACTGAACGGGTAGGTGTCATAGAACGGTTAACAGGATGTGGTTTTTGTAGGCCTACATACCCGCTCTCATGTCAGCGTTGAGACAGTCCCAGCGTGACGTGACGTATAGAGGTCGAACATATATAATAAATACCAACGAGGGGAAACAATTCTCATAATAATAATAATAATTTAAAAAAATTAAAACATATATAATAATAATAATAAAAATAATATTAATAATAATAATAATAAAATAATAATAATAATAATAATAATAATCATAATGTTGCAGTAAGCCTGCGAGTACCGGCTGGTACTGACAGACCAAAGATGATAACTGCATTGACACAGTACAGACATCGCATCCTATCATGATCGTGTACAACGTTTGCGAATATTGATTACATGTCCCCGGAAAGGGATTTGAACCCAGGGCCTTTGGGTCCAGTCGATCGGTCTACCATTGCGCTTTAGTTTATAGTTAAACGTATCTTCTAAATCGGAATGTGTTATAAATACTAGTAGGCCGTACCTCCTTAAAAATACACTGGTCAATAATGTAGCATATGAAAAAGCCGTTCGAACTCGGAGCTTTTCTCATCTTGATGCACATGTCTAATTACTAACCAACAGCCAATATAATGTATGTTTACCACGACGTAGGCCTACATATTACCTGTCTAGACTATCCATCCTTATAGCTTATGCTTTCATTTTGGAGGAGCAAGAAAATAAACGTATTGAAAAATCTCATTTTTTTCTGTATATATACACTACTGCCATGCATTATCTGAAACGAAAAACCTCCTAGCAAATACCTGACCGCGACTACCATGTTAATTGTTTTACTATAGATTGTACCTCACATGTTCTGTTTTGTTCTGACTGAGCATGACGTCTATACTGATAGTTTTATTGTAATTATTTAGGAGCAGCCAAATGATGTAAATAAAATAATACAGTTAGGATCTGTACACAATTTGTCCATCAGTGCCAACAAAAAGTATTTTCATCCAACGCACGTTTATGCTATGCGGTGAGATCACCACGATACTGTACGTAGAGGCTAATATAACTAAGACTTATTGTAAGGGATCGGCAACAAGGAGCGCTTGCAAGTGAAGATCTATAGCTAGTCGGATAGGTAAGCTCATAATCATTGTACAATGCACTCCACTGCAAACGTCAGCAGTCGGTCAGACACTTGTATAAAGTAATAGTAATGATATTAGACTCACTTGAAGGCGTGGTGCTGACAGTTGTCGACGTTGTACTGACGGTTGTCGACGTGGCTGTCGTAAATGATGGAGCAGGAATGCATGGCTTGGATGTGTTGAAGAAATTGCACTCCAAAGTTAGTATTGTTTTTGGACAGTCGTTGACGGCTGAAGTTAAAAGGAGAGGGAATATATGAGATCCTTGTCACATGCCAACTGATATATTATTTTCTTCTTTCTTTTCTTTTCATTACTTTATTGCAATAGTGATTTTGTTCACACTTTAGATCATATTACTGATATAGTATAGCCCGTATACTAGTGTCATGCACTTTTCAAATACATTCAAATAAAACAGAAAATTAAACGAAACTTTGAAATGGATATAAAAAGCATTGTTTCTCGCCACTTTATTTGGGCCTCTGTATCGAAGCGTCTAGTATCATGACATGCAGACGAGAGTACACCGATTCAGAACAATTTGCGGTTGAGCCAACCGTTGAAAGATTCCTATAGAGCCAATATACTGTCGGCGATGACAGCGATTGCAATGACGTAACCGTATTTTGTCCATCATTCATACCGGGTATACGTGACGTCACTAGCGTTACTCCTGATCATGGACGATCTACTGTTGGTTCATAGAGTATGTATTATCTGCTACACTTCCTGTACGGCTTACCATATGCAGCTAACGTATCTGAATCCGGTATATGCATTTTGAAATCCTTCGTTGTTAAAATAATATGAAGGTATGTGTATATGTCCACATACAAATATACCACTGGCTCTTAATTAATTTTGTTGAGTATATTAATTACCTTCACAAACGTCTGGACACGGGTGAAGGTACTCGTGGATGGGGTCGCATTCTGGGAAGTATAGACCGCAGTAGTAGAACAGTGACAGAGACGCGCATGTTGAGTTCTGGGTGGGCTTGAACATCATTTCAAAGTCCCTAATGGCAGCTGCTTCTGTTGTATGTCCGAACATGTTGCGCACGAAGGTCGAGTTATACCCAGCACTTCGGCACGGACCATAGGCAAGGTGTCTACAGATAGCTGGGGGAAACAAAACACCATAATGATATGTTATGATATAGGGCGAATATTAGTGTAGAAATAAATAATGAACACATATATTTATTGCTAGATCACGATAAAACTTAGTAGCTTATTAATATTATCCATTGAAATTAAATTTTTTATTTGAATGCCTATTATTTATGTCATTAGACCTGGCGATCCTGGGATTCGAACCCTTCCGAGTTGCTGGATTGTTAGTCCAACGCTAACAGGGGTAACTTCTCTGGCTGTGACCAGTAGGTGCATCGTACATCCCACGCTGCCACAGTGGACTAGTTCATCTATACTTACACGTCGGCAATGTCGTGGTAGGTGTTGTTGCTGATGATGTTGTTGATGATGACGATGTTGTTGATGTTGTTGATGTTGTTGATGTTGTTGATGATGTTGATGATGATGTTTCTGGTGTTGAAGTTGATGTTGAGGCTGAAACATATATAAAACATAGGAGGTCTAAGAAACAAATATGTCATTCAACAATACTGTAGATCAGATGCCCTGAGACAGGCCTGTGTATAGTTTCTTGAAGCTCTCATATCCACTTCCAGACCATAAAAACTCTCGTAGCGATCTCTTATACATGGCAATTGAACACTGACAGTGCTATGGTATCATAGTGGATACGAGAGCTTCGAGAAACGATACAATGAAGTTCAACAGAACCATAATTAATCGTATTAATAGTACAAATGTTAAAAATATCGTCGGTCGTATCTCGAGATTACTCCAGCCCTCACTAGATTACGATAAAGCTTACTGATATAATTAATTGAAATTGAAAATTTGATTTTAATGTCTATTATTAATGTCATTGCCGATCCTGGGATTCATACTCGAGTTGCTGGATCGTTAGTCCAACGCTCTACCGACTGAGCCAAAGAGGTAACTTTTCTACTCTGGCTGTGACCAGTAGGAGCATCTTACATCCCACTCTGCCACAGTGGACTAGTTCATCTATACTTACATGTCGGCAATGTCGTGGTAGGTGTTGTTGTTGATGATGACGTTGATACTGATGATGATGACGATGTTGTTGATGATGCCGATGTTGTTGATGATGCCGATGTTGTTGATGATGATGTTTCCTTCGTTGAAGTTGATGTTGAGGCTGAAACATATATAAAACATAGAAGGTCTAAGAAACAAATATGTCATTCAACAATACTGTAGATCAGATGCCCTGAGATGGGCCTGGGTATCGTTTCTTGAAGCTCTCATATCCACTTCCAGACCATAAGAACTCTCGTAGCGATCTCTTATACATGGCAATTGAACACTGACAATGCTATGCATGGTATCATAGTGAATACGAGAGCTTCGAGAAACGATACCATGAAGTTTAACAGAACCATAATTAATCGTACAAATGTTAAAATATCGTCGGATGTATCTCGAGATTACTCCAGCCCTCACTGCTGACCAAGAGCGATTTATAGACCGGCTATGGTCAGAGGAAGACCATACTAATATAAAAAGTAGCTTTTAAAGTCAGCAGGGAAGACTAGAGGAAACTCGAGCTAGTATATGCACATACATTGATGTATAATTCATGTATTCTTACCTGAAGATGATGGCTGTATATCTGGAATGTGTTCTGAAAGCCAAAACATTAAAATTAATATTTATAAACAAACCATCTCAATTAATATATATCCTATGGTTTCTAAATCAAATATACCCGGCCTTCACCAATGGTAGTTAAGATTCCAGGGTATCCGTTCACAAAACCTTCTTATCCGCAAAGAGTCCATGTAGTATAGGGCTCTCCTTGCAGTGTATTAGCTATCGATTGGCAAATAGAGCATTATGTTCTCTTAAGAGAGCTTCATGAAACGATACCTATGCAAAGTCTACCAAATAAAAGAAAATAGGTATTGTTGAGCAATAACACAGTGTTTCAATGTCATCGCAGAATATACGTAGGCCTATACTAATTTAGAACTTACTTTTTATATTTACTTACCAAAATAGTGAAACTGCAGATTAAACATAGCTCAATATTTGTAACCTTTTACAACTTTTAGAACTGTATACATACGTCCATTACGATGAGCATAAACTACGAATATCAAAATTGACAGAATCCTTTATTAACTATAACAAAATGTTATATGTCATATATTTATAGTGCTAATACTATAGATATATGACATCAAACTTTATTATGATAATTCAGATTTCCGTGAAACAAAATGCATACAAAGATAACGCAGTCTTACCGACGATTTCTATGGTTTCTGATTTAATTCCTAATGTAGTGTCTTTACTGTCCACAGACTCCCGCAACTGGGTCTCAATATAGACCCCATATCTGTCCTGTGTTCCGGGGGCCGGGGTCGGTATAGAGAGATCTAACAACCCGGATGTAAAGAACAGAGAGAAACCGAGTAATCTTTGTTCTTGGCTGAAATAAAATAATGTACATTGTTATTTTTAGTTTACGAAAATACGTTTTGTAAAATTAATTGAGAGAGAGAGAGAAAGAGAGAGAGAGTGAGTGGGAGAGAGAGAGAGATAGAAAGAGAGAGAGAGACACACACACATACATATAGAGCTATAGAGAGAAAGGTGAGAGAGACACAGAGATAGAGCTATAGAGAGAGAAGAGAGAAGAGAGATAGAGAAGGGAGAGGGAGATAGAGAAGAGAGAGAGCAAGAGAGCGAGAGAGAGAGAGCGAGAGAGAGACAAAGAGAGAGAGAGAGAGGGAGAGAGATGGAGGAGAGATTTTATACCTGTAACTTCGTACTTCTGATCTGGAATATGAATCTTCCAATGCAGTATCTTTTATTAAAACTCCCATCTGAAATCAGTAGAATTACAATGTGTTTTCACAAGTGACCAAATATACTGTTATTGATAATATTATATTGTAATATTGTAATTATTTTGTTATGTAACATTGAACTATTCCTGCTGCGACGTAAAACATTGATTTATTCCCGCATTACCGTATACAGTGTACTACTAGTACTAGTCTATTACTGTTAATTGGTATTAGAATTTAGACCACATAATTATTGTTAATAAAATATGTTTAAACTAAACTAGACCACATAAAAACATAAAATGTAGAATGTATGGTTCTACAATAGATTTGTGAAACGGACTCCATCCAGGCACTCCTACTAGGAGTGAGTGAGTGAATATGGAGTTTAACGTCGCTGCGGGAATCTTCCACCCATTTGCGACGATGGTACTCCTAGGAAGACTGGTGTAATCATATTTACTAACATAATACATAATGTGGTTACTATACTTGAACATTTGATTTTGAAAATTAAAAAAAGATTACCATTACCTCGTTTGTAAAATTGGTTTTTAATTCTTCGTCTGTGCCCTCCCATTGCCGTGCTAGTTGTAAACTGCCATTATATGATATAAACTCTGAAATGTAAAATAAATATATACTGATAAAATAAAATAAAATAAAATGGAAACTTAAGAATTAACTATATGCACTCTCGTGAATGTGTATGAACATGAATAAATATAAACGTATTAAATAATATAACTGCGTAGTTTATGAGTGCAATGGCTTTCCTTTTGGCTAAATACTGCGATGATATTGGTCAAAAATACGATTCTTGGATTGGTCAACATTACTTGTAACCTGATTGGTAATATAAAGTTTGACAGTAACACTGAAATTTATATAGTGGAAATGTTAAATACACTGGAAAAGCACCACCAGTGCACATGCTGGAGATGGTACATAACCAGAATCTACTGGGGTTTGAGTCCGTTTTCACGAAAACATAAAGCAAACTCGACTCAAACACCTGTATAATTTATAAATTGAAAAAAAACCACAGGGGCTCTATTAAAAACAATCCTACTATAGTCTGTTTCACCAACTGCAAGACCAGGATAACTTGCCCTACTGACATTTTCAACTTTTACCAGTTCGAGGTAGACGTCGGACATAGTTCATTTAAAATGTCAAAATGAATGAAATAATAACGACAATAAAGTCATGGTATATAAAATCCATTGTCCGAAGCAATGGACGCTAGTTTCAATTGTATGTCAATTTATTTAATAGATAACCACTTAAAATAACGTACATCTCCTCTTCCGACATCTAAATAACCGATTGACTACTTTAACCTACGACTAAATTGCCGATAACCATTACAATACAAGACAGTCAAAACAAAACCTCTAGACACAACGGAAGGTCGAAAAATAAATGTCATATCCATTCTGCAACTAAAAGTTTATACGATTCACCCTTGATATATCAACAATTTACACACGCATTGCTCAAAGCCCGGAAATAGACAGTTTCATGATAATTGTAATGATTCGCGGCACACCTCTGTGTTAGATAAAAACTAGTAATTTACTACGGCAAATGGCGACCCGCTACACCCTTGTGATCTTTCGTAGCCCGAATCGTGCTACATGCAAGTATTGGGTCACACATTACGTGCGTAATTACTTTTGTTTCTCAATAGCATGAAGATAGAAGATAAACCTCCTCTAAATTCCACTGAGTCTATGTAATTAAGCAAGGTACAGATCGTGCAAACATATTTTGGCACAAGTCATATGTACAAAAGCTAGCATGTCACTTCCAATACAAGTGTTTAGACGCACGTCATGCAAGTAAGATATAAATCATGCAAGTATAAGGTATAAGCAATGCATATATAGTACCATGACACAATCCATACATCCGTGCTAGTGCATTCACGACATACAAGATATGCAAGTATAAAATAGGACACGAGCCACACACGTGACTTGCAACACAAGCTAGACAAGGCATACACGTAACGAACAAGCTATACAAGTAAGAAACAAGCCATTTGTAAGACATAAGCAACACAAGCAAGAAATATACAAGTCATACAAGTAATCAACAAGCTATTAAAAAATGACACAATCCATGCACACACACAAGATACAAGCGATATGTAAGACATATGCAACACAATCAAAATATAAGTCATACAAGCAGGACACAAGCAAGACAAGCAAGACACAAGCCATACAAGCAAGACACAAGCCATACAAGCAACAAGCAAGATACAATGCATACAATATTATAATTAACAATGTATTAAGTCATCCTGAAGAAGGCCGTTGAGACAATATTGACAACTTCGTACCAGTAATATGCAAGCCACAAGTCATTGAAGTAGGACACAAGCCAAGTAAGTAACGAACAAGCCATACACGTAAAACACAAGACATACAAGGACTGAACAAACCATGTAAATAAGACATACAGTAGACCTCGCATATACCGGCCTCGCATAAACCGGACCCTCGCATATAACGGACTGAATCTAAAGTCTCGATCCCGTTTAACGTTAATTGCGACATATGCGTATAACGGACTTCGCATATAACGGACAGAAATAGCCGGTCCCAATGAGTCGGTTATATGCGAGGTCTACTGTATAAGCAACATAAACATGATACAAGCCTCCCAAGTAAGATATAATCGATACAAGTAAGATACAAGTAAGATAGCCTACAAGTAAAGCAAGCCATGCAAGTGTGACACAACAAAACTACTAAAAATATTAATAATCATACGATAATGTTGCCGATGATACTTGGACATGGTAATACAGTAAATAGCGAGATAGTCAACATTATAAGACATGCACTGAATGTTCCCTACCTGGTGCAGTTGATGACGTCAATGTGGACGGGGATGAGGTGGTTGATGGTGAAACTTGTGAATCTGAAATAAATAAATGACAATTAAATATACTCCTGTAGATCATAAGTATAGTTAATGCAGTTCCTTAAAACACAGACTAACATATACATATACAGAATAAAATATACTCAACAAGCTTTAACATAAATAGCTTTATATTATTATTATAACAATAACCACAACAACAACAACAACAACAACAACAGCAGCAATAACAACAACATCAACAAGAATAACAACAATAACAACAATAACATAATACAAAAAAAATACGAAGAATGTCCGAATTAAACAAACGTCTACATGCTCCAGTTCTTCTTCAAGAACGCATTCTAAGAAGAAAGGCACCAGATTGTTCAAGCCGAGGTACCAAATTTGGTACAAAGTCCCCCCACAAATTATCTGTCCGCCCTTGTAACGTCTTCGACATTTGAAGCGTTTTACATTTCATTTAGAGAAATTCGACTCGTAAACCTGAATATAATTCTGGCCAATTCGAATTGGAATTGTTACAATTCAGGGTATCCTTTCTCGAAGCTCTCGAAGATCATATAGCTCTCGTAAGTGCACGATCCATGTGTATTGGGGATCGCTACGTGAGTCCTTATATTAATGGTCTCGTAGTAGATCTAGATACCCAGGGCAATTTTGAGCTACAACTATGGTCGGTCAGTTATTACAATTCAGGGTAATATTTAAATTTTATTTTATTTATTTTATTTTATTTTATTTGCCCAAAGCATTCAGTAGGCTTTAAAAAACTTAAAGAATAGCATAGTTCTGTAAATATGCAATTTTGATATTCGTTTTCAAGAAATGAGCTATTACATTTCTCCTCATCAATCACCTCCTAATAGTATGTAATATACATTGTACCATAATAGTAAAATTTCCTCGAATTTGATTGGTCGAGATGTTTTGAAAAGTGTGTGTTAATCACATTAAACCACAGTTTTTTATCATTAACCACCAGAAGAACAATCGGAATAATCACTGCGTAAGAAAATTTAATTGCC